>JAPCYS010001680.1:0-19098 GCA_028641055.1 Alopecurus myosuroides | reverse complement strand
CATCACTACACAAACATGTTGTCCACTTAATTTCATTACAAAAGTCTTAAGAGGCTTGCTAAAATACTATTATACAAGTGCTTAAAAACAGGGATGTGACACAGAACCAGTGGGCTAGTGCGCTTGGTTGGTAACATAAGGGGCAGCAGGTGGTATGAGGTGTGGCTGTGGGTATTTAACTGAACTTACACGAAAAAAAGGAGCAGAACGAGTGGGGAGGGCTGGGATTCGATCCCAGGACCTAGCGGTGCGCGCAGAGAGGCAGCGCCACTGGGGTGTTATGCTCGGTTGTGACAGGAGGTGGGTGCGGGCGAGGATAAGGTGTGCCATCGGGCTGTTTCTGAATTCCTGCACGTACTGGACAGGGGCGGACAGAGCAGATCGATGGGGATCGCCGGCAGCGGCTGCTCGTGGGGCCTGGTGCGTGAGGAGAAGAGGGAGAGGGGAGAGAGGCGAGCGAGAGGGAAAGAGGGGCTTCACCTTGGTGCGGTCAGGGAGGAGGCGATCGGGCGGACAGGTTGGTGCAGGCAGTGGCGAACGCCGGCGATGGAGGAGATGGCGCCAGCGACTCAGGCCCTCCCGGCCCAAGCCGAGGGGGGGCGAAGGGAGATGGAACCATGGGGGTTCCATTCCCATGCTTGGCCCGGCCGGAGGAGCTCCGGAGCTCCGGCGATTGCCGGTGCAAGGAGAGCTTTTTTTTCCTTTCGGTTGGGTTCAGTATAGGCTACAGAGGATACAGAGAGCAGAGAGGGAAAGGAGGAAGAAGGAAGAACAGATGGAGGCGCTAGGCTAGGGATCTAGGGTTAGGGCTAGGATGAGGGGATCGATGGCTGGTTTTATGGAATAGATAGCACTGGTACGGCAGCACATCGAGCAGGGGAGAGGTGATCGTGTGCAGGAGAGGTGATCGTACAGAGGAGGAAGAAGACAAGATCGAGGGGGTTTCGGGCCAAAAAAGAAATGGGCTGGGCTGGGGAAGAATAGAAAGAAAAGGGGGGTGGGCTGGATGCTGTGCTCTCTCTCTCCCTTGGTTTTAATCTTTTTATTCCATTTTTTTTGTAGAAAACCAAATGGAAGGAAAAGATGCTTTGGGGTTTGTCAACAATTCCAGAAAAATTAGGGTGAGCACATTAGGTTAATTACAACCAAAAACCCATTTTTGGAATTCAAAAACATGGAATTTTGGTACTGTTTGAATTAGCTCAAATTTAGGGTATTTTGTTATTAAATAAAATAGTATTGAAAACAAAGGTTTTAATAGGGTGAACCCTAATGATTAAATTGATTAAGTGCTTATAAATGTTTGGTAACTTTCATAATGTTCAAATTAGGTGCTGTTGAGTGATTGGGTTTGAATTTGAAAGCAAGTTGGATTTAATTAATTTGAAATAATACCACCATGTTATTAGTTGATCAAACATTGAATAGGGGAAACAAAAGATTAGATTGTTTTGGTGATTTCATATTTTCAACTTGGGTGTTGTTGTAAAATGTATTTGAATTGTTGAATGTGATTTGGAAACAATTGATTGATTAAACCCATCAATTTAATAGTTGAGCACTATGGAATAAAAGAAAACAATTTGGTTGTTTTTATTTGAAATAACATTTTGAAAATTGTAACATCACAAGGATGAAACTAAAGGTTTGAATTTTGGTTTGAAATTCAAATAGAAAACAAAGGAAAACAACTGAAAACAGTTGGAAAACAAACAAAACAAATGCAATCAACATGATGCCATGATGCAAAACATAAAATAACAGAGAGCAAACATTCTAATGGCTATTTTTCAGACTTGGGATGTTACAAGGAAGCCATCCATCAAGCCCTCTCCCAACTCGGAGTCCATATTTGTTCCTTCTCTGCCAGGTGAGGAATCTGATCCCATGGAGATTGACTGGGAGAATGCTACAGGAAACCCGGGGACTGCTGCTCCTGACTCGGGGACTGCCGTCCTCTACTCGGGGACTGCCACTCCCTACTCGGGGACTGTCACTCCCTACTCGGGGACTGCCACTCCTTACTCGGGGACTGCCACTCCTTACTCGGGGACTGCCACTCCTTACTCGGGGACTGCCACTCCTTACTCGGGGACTGCCACTCCATACTCGGGGACTGCTGTCCTTAACCCGGGGACTGTCGCATTCATTGAAGAAGTCCTTGCCAATCGATCTGGGCTCCAGAGAAGTGCTCCCAACCCTAAAGAGCAACCAGAGGTGCCTGTCCCAATGGAAGTGGACGAACCAGTGTTTCCCACACGGGAGACACCGAGTTGGGCCATGCCCATATTATCCTTTCTAAGGGACGGCACTCTGCCAGAAGATGAAGTGGCTGCAAGACAGATTCAGAGAAGATCCAAGGGCTACACTATAGTCCGAGATGTGATGCACAAGAGGAGTGCCACCGGCGTGCTGCAACGCTGCGTGGAACCAGAAGAAGGAGAAGAGATTCTGGTAGAGATACACCAGGGAGAGTGCGGGCACCACGCCTCTTCTCGGGCATTGGTCAAGAAAGCTTTTCGGCATGGCTTCTACTGGCTCACAGCTCTGCAGCAAGCTGAGGACATCGTGAGGAAGTGCAATGGCTGTCAGATGTTTGCAAGCAAGATTCACATGCCTGCTTCCGAGCTGAAAACCATTCCTATCACTTGGCCATTTGCTGTTTGGTGTTTGGACATGGTCGGACCCTTCCATCCGGCTAGAGGCAACATGACTCACATCTTGGTCATGGTGGACAAGTTCACCAAGTGGATCGAGGTGAAGCCTATTCGGAAGTGCGATGGGGCCACAGCCGTGAAATTCGTGAAGGATGTGATCCTGAGATATGGCTACCCGCACAGCATCATCACCGACAACGGCACAAATTTTGCTGAGGGAGCAATGGTGCGGTTCTGCAGAGATAAGCACATCCGACTAGATGTTGCGTCTGTTGCGCATCCCGCCTCCAATGGACAAGTGGAAAGAGCAAACGGCATGGTACTGGCAGGCATAAAGCCAAGGCTGATGGAGCCACTGTTGAAAACACCTGGGTGTTGTCTAGACGAGTTGCCAGCGGTGTTGTGGAGTCTAAGGACTACCCCTAACCGGTCAACCGGCTACACGCCATTCTTCTTGGTATACGGGGCTGAGGCCGTGTTGCCAATAGACCTGGAGCATGACTCCCCTCGAGTAACCCTCTACACTGAGGTGGAGGCGAGAGAAGCTCGAGAAGACGACGTTGACCTGCTTGAAGAAGCTAGAGAGCTGACTCTGTCACGTTCGGCTATCTACCAGCAAAACCTGTGGCGTTATCATAGCCGAAAGGTGAACCCAAGGGTTTTCCGAGAAGGAGACATGGTCCTTAGGCTTGTGCAGCGCACAACCAGGATGCACAAGTTTTCTCCTCCATGGGAAGGGCCCTTCATTGTGAGCAAAGCGCTGCACAACGATGCATACTATCTTATAGATGCACGCTCACCACAGGCGAACAGGGCAGATAAAGCTGGAGAGGAAACCAAGCGCCCTTGGAATGTAGCTGTACTCCGTCGTTTTCATTCGTGAGCAAAGATGTGTATGTACCCTCTTATCCGAGTTGAAATTCTATTCTGCAATCTGAAATTGAACTCGGGGACTGCCCTCGTCCAAAATTGCTCTAAGTGTTTCTACTCGGCTTTACCTTTTGCCTATTCGGTTGCTCTACTTCAAAATTCAAAGGTACATTGAGTACTGTGTTTAAACCTACATGCCAACTCTTCGACTTTGCTGCTGTCCGAAACCCGGCTTCATGGCAAGCAAGAGAACAAGCAAAAGGTCCATGAGCACAAGAAAAATTACTAAGGAAAGGAAGAGTGCAGGAACCGAGTAGGGTGCTTTTATTACTGTTCTTTGTCTTATCTTTTCGGCTAAGTGGTGGGCTGCGTTACTATGATCGTTTCTAAGCGGCTAAGTATTTGCAGCTCTGCTCTTTAACTCTTGTGACTCGAATACCAAAAAAGCAACAAGTTGCGGGTAGAGCTGAGACGAAAAGAGAGAGTGGATAAGAAATGCAACTCGGGGACTCGCATGATAACGCAACCCGGCATCGAGCCCAGGCTGAACAAATTGATTAAGTTGAAAATAACAAGTGGGAATAAAAATGAGTAGCAACGGCATAAATAGTCTGATACATTTGCACCCGGCATCCCGGGGATCTGATAAGGGTTTGAGCAATAAGATTGCAGGAAAAAGTTCAGGTCGAGGCGGCGTTCTCGGTGCTAGCCTTGGTTGCTTCATCTTCAGTAGTGACCTTGGTCGCGTCCGCCTCCGAGCTGGCGTCGACAGTCTTCGCGGTTTCGTCCTCGGTGCTGGCCTTGGTCGCATCCGCTTCCAGGTTGACGGGGACGGTCTTCGTTAGCTCGGCGTCGGGCTCGGTGGCTTGGGCGCGAAAGCTGACGGTGTCGTCAAGGGCAGCTCCTGACGAGGTGCCGACATCTCCACGTTCTCGTCCTCCTCATCGCTACCCGCGACGACCGCGGCCTTCCCTTTCCCGTCCTTGCCAGCAGGAGAGTCGAAGTAGCTCAGCTCCGGCTCATCGGTGTCCGTCTCCTCGTCTTCATCCTCCTCCTCGCCCTCGTCCACCTCGGTGTCGGGCTCGGTGAGGCCGTCGATGAAGGTCGCAGTGTCAGCATACTGGGCGACCTCGTGAGCGACCAGCTGGCGAATAGCCACGCAGTCGGGGTCCTTCTCCCACTTGGAGTCTCGGCGCATCTCGCGGATAATCTGCATATTGAGGTTTTCGTACCAGGTGGTGACGAAGAGCAGCATCATGTCCGCACCTGCCCGAGCTCCCGAGGCGCGCCATTTCTTCAGTTCGGCTTTTACGCGCTGCAACTTCAAGGCAAGTCCGGAGATTGTTGTCGGCGCAGAGTCATCAGGCCAGAATAAGTTGTGGATCTGGAAGGCGACGCGCACCAGCTCGGTGCCCACGCCCGCTAGCCGCGGACACTGACCCTGCATAATCAGGATACTTTCCTCGATTTCTGCTCTGGTGTCCAAAGGCTCTCCCTTCTCAACACGAGATGCTCGGACCTTTTCCAGGGCAGGCACGCAAGAAGATTCAAGGTCGGGAAAGATTCCTGCAAGAGCTATCGAGAAGATCAGAAACAATGACAGAGTGGAAGCGTGAAACGAGAAGCAGAGAAGAAAGGCGCAGCCGAGTAGCAGAGAAGCAGAGAAAAGGGAGCACTTACTGTTCAAATCATGGCGCAGCCCTAACAGCTGGGTCTTCCATGTTTCCTCGTTGGATAGATGTTTCTCTTCGATCAAGCGGAGCTCCTCTAGCTGAGTGAAGAGCCCAGCGTTGCTCTTCTTCAGCACCTCACACTCCTGTTCGAGGGTTCTCTCCCTGGCCTTGGCTGCTGCTTCGCTCTTTGCCTTCTCGGCGATTACTCTATCCCTTTCGGCACCAAGGTTGATAGCATCCTGGAGCGCAGTCTGCAGCTGGACTTGGAGCTTCTCCATCTCAGTAGTGTGCTCTTTCACCAGCTCGACAGCCTGGCTGGACAACTGCTGCTGCACCTCAGCAGGTTTGAGGCAGTCTTGATGCTCCTCAGCGAATTTCTTATGATCTTCTGCGGAAGGCAAAGCACGGTTAGTAGAGAAGCGAAAGAAAGAAACACAGGAAAAGCCGAGTAGACGGCAACATACCCTCCAATCTCTTGATGGTGGCCTGGCCATTCTCAACGAAGGCACATCAGTTCTGGTGCTCGTCAGCCAGGGCCTTCAACTTCCCTGCAGAGTAAAAATTGGTTAGCGCAAAAAGCCGAAGCGGGCGTAAACACCAAACGCAAGAACCGCGTAGCTAAAAGCGTACCTTCAACTTCAGAAAGCCTCAAGGTGCTATTCATCACTTCTTTGTCAGCGTCCTCGGCAGCTATCTTCTCTTTTTCCAAGGCGGCAATGCGTCTCTTGGCAATGGCGTGGTTCCAGAGTAGCCGACGATGCAAGTCGGTCCGCTTCAGTACGCTATTCTGAGAAGCAAAAGAAACAAGAATCAGGCAAAGTACTTGAGATTCAACCCGAGAAGGCGGCTACTCGGGAGAGTGTCCGCCTACTCGGCCAAATCTCGGGGACTGGGTGATGGATAAGGAAAAGAAGAAGAGTAGAAAAGAAGTGAAAATGCAACTCGGAGAGGATGAGTAGGAACTTACCGCGTAGGATTGCTCGAGGTCTTCGGCGTTCTTGCGGTGGACAAACATCTTGGCAGCAAGTGTAGCAGAGGTGGTTGAGACAGTCATGGGTTTGTAACCCAAGTCCACTTTGTTCCAATCGACACGCATATGGTCGATGTCGCCCAGATCAGTGCCGTTCCAATTGGTGTTGCCGAGAACTTTGCTGTCCCACTTGGCATCGATGAAGCCGATCAAGTCGAGTACTTGCTCGAGGCTCTGGGACGTTATCGCCTGGTCCTGAACTCCACGAGAAGCAATGGAGATGGACTTGTCTTGATTTAGGGCCGGGGGCCTGGAGTCCACTGCCACGGCTTTCCTCCCTTTCTGAAGAGCAAGATTCCGGTCCTTGGGAGAAAGGCCGGCCTGGTGCTGCTGGCTAACCTTCACCATGTAGTCAGGGTAGCAGGGCTGATCAGCTGCAGCGGCGGCGGCAGCAACCGCGCTAGGATCGCGAATAACCAGCTGACTGGACTGGCCAGTTGATGTTGGCGGCGGCATTTCGGCAGCCCACTTCTTCGTCTTCTCCTTCTGGGCAGTTGGCTTCGCGGCGACTGGCTTCTCGGTTTTCTGCTTCTCGGTCTTCTTCTCCTCGGCTTTCTCCTTCTCGGCGGCTTTCTTCTCGGCTGCCTCCTTCTCTGCAGCATCTTGGGCACTCTTCCTTGTAACCGGCCTGGCCGGAGGGCAGGCTGCAGCCTCGGTTGTCTGCACCAAGGAGGAATCAGGCTGAGCGCTACCTTGATCTGTTGGTGGCGCCAGGGGCCCGCTATCCGGTGCGGCATCTGGCTGGGCGCTACCCTGCGCGGCGACTGGTTGCGCGTCGCTCAGAGGGTACTGCCCAGTCGCGTCTTCTACCCGCTGCTCGGCAGCGGGACCCGGCTGTGAGACATCCATTGCTTCTACCCGCGCTTGAGGCGCGGGATCTTCTTGTTCAGTAGCCCCTGTGGTTGGCTGCTCCTGTTCTGTTCCTGGCCGCTCAAGGGCGGCGTCATCATGCATCTCTTGATCTTGGTTCTCCTCGGCGGTGTTGGCCGGAGGAGAAGGTGGCTTCTCTTGGTGAGTAGCGTCATGCGCCTCCTGCTCGGCGGGGGACTGCTGCTCTGGCTCGGTGTTTTGGGCATTGTTGCCCTCGGTTTGTGCGTTGGCGGCGTTGTTCTCATCGCCGTCGAGGTCGATTAGATTGTCGACATCGATGGCGGCCTTCTTCTGGGTCTCAGTGGACGCAAGAGCGGCGTCCGCGTCCAAGGGGGCTCTGAAGAGAAAATTGTGTTCAAAAGTAAGAAGAGGGCAGAGGAAATTAAGAGGAAACAGCGAAGCAAAAAAGATTGGGAGTCAACCGAGAAGAACGAAGTAAACCGAAGCGTGCAACCGAGAAGGAACTTACCCCTTGCGGCTAGGGATCTGTGGTCGTTTCCTCTTCACGATTTTCTTAGTCGTCTTCTCGGTCGTCTTCTTCTTCTTGCCGGGAGGTTCTTGGGCGCCACTGCCCGCCCGCTTGCGGGTAACGGGAGCGGCAACTGCAAGAGGCTTGACGACCTGGGCTGCCTCGTCCTCATCCTCATCCTCGTCTTCGTCCTCAGCATCAGCAACATCTGTGAAATAGAGAGGAAGGAGAGCAATTCAGAAGCAGAAAACAATGAGTTGGCGCTACTCGTGACCAGAGGGGATAGATTCAATTACCTTCACCTTCATCCTCGGACCAGTCACGAAGAGACGATTCCGCGTGATGATCACTCGCCTGGGCGGCTTTAGGAGGATCGAGCTTGTCCGCGGTCTCGAAGGAGGCCTGGTCAGCTTCTTCTCGGTCAGATGACCAGTTGCCCTCGAAGCGCTCATAGCTCTCAGCAAGCTGGCGGTCAAGGACCTGAAAGAACAGAGAAACATCGCAAATTAGCCGAGTAGCATGAAGGCATTCTACCCGGATGGGCGTGCAAACACAAAGCACACTAGGCCTAGGGAAATTTGCTAAGGGTCCTACTCGGCAAGGCGTGCAAACAACAAGCACATTAAGCCTAAGTATTTCTCCTAAGTGTGCTACCCGACAAGGCGTGCAAACACCAAGCACACTAAGCCTAAGCAGTTCTGATAAGTGCTCTACTCGGCGCAGAATGCAGTTGCTAGTCGCAGCAAGGAGAGAAGGCTAGCTACTCGGATTACATATATACTGGAAGTAGAGTAAGGAGAACGTACCCGTGGAATCGGCTTCGTGCGGCTGAAGGGGATAAACCCATACTGCCAGTTATCTCGGAGGCTTGTGGTCAGGATGGACCTTGCATGCGCGGCGACGTCCGCGTTGCTGAGCTCGAACGTGGTCGTCCGAGTGCAATCGCGGGGGCCTCCCAAGTAGCACATTGGGTGGGAGCACTGCTGCAGAGGCAGCACCCGGTTCCGGATCCAGCAGGCGACGGAATCATCGCTCTTGAGGCCCTCTCCGATTAGATGAGCGAGCCGCTCCTCCATCTGCACTGCGTTGCGGTCGTTGGAGGGCTTCGTCTTTCAATTCTGCCCGGATGGAGCTCGGTTGCTCCAAGCAGGCAGATTGATGCGGTCCGTTACCTTTCCCCCCTTCGTGGCGGGGATATTCTTCACATAGAGGAAGGATTTTTTGCCACATACGGACGGAATCCAAGCCCTTGATGCGAGGGTGATTGGTTCCCGTCCGCTGCACCATCATGGCGCTGCCGGTGTCGGTTACCCGGCTGCCAGCGGCCGCGCCGTCCTTCTTCCCTTTGCTCTGCTGGCGGAGGTGGAAGTACTTCAACCATGTCTGCACCGTGGGGCGGACGCCAAGAAAGGCCTCGCACACCACGGTGTGATAGGCGAGGAAGACGACTGCATTTGGGGGAGATGATGCATCTGAACACCGAAGTGATCCAGAAAGGAACGGAGGAAATCGGAAGCTGGCAGGCCGAATCCTCGCGCGAAGTGCGCGAGGAAGACGACGTGCTCGCCTCCCGCGGGGCCGGAACGATTTCGCCGTCGGACGGCCGGCACTGAACACCAGGAGGAACCCTCCGGGTGTTCACGAGCCAGGAGCAGTCGTCGACGGTGACATCAGAACCAGCCCAGCCGGCGCGAGCAGCCATGGCAGCGAGTGAGAAAGTGGTGGAAAGTTTGGAAGAATCTGGTGGAGAGAATGAATCCGCGGCGGCGCAAAGAGTTGCGCGGTGGCGGAGAGCTCAGCGGCGGAGAAGAAACAGAGAGGCGAAAGAGGAAAGTACGGAGGAAGGAGAAGAGGAAGTTACCGATGGGGGTATTTATATCCTCTCCTCAGATTACCGTTACCATTGGGGTAGTGGGATCGATCGTGGCCATAACTCTCGTGTGGTGGGGTCTGTGGCCGGTTAGAAACGCACACAAGCGCGGAACGCGCGCGTAACGGCCACAATTGATCCCACGACCAGATCGTGGGCTATTACTGCGCTTGATGGGACATGACGAGCCGGTGGGCCCACTCCGTGAAAACTGGGCGCGTGGCACGTCGTGTCCTGGGCAGTGAGACGTCGGGGTCGCGGATGCTTGACACGTGTCCAGTTGCAGCACGGAAGGCTGGATTGTGCTCTGCGCTGCAGAGACTCTGCTTGAGAAATTCTCTAAGTCCTTTTACTCGGACGCAGAGAAGGAGACTAGCCCTATTCGGAAGAAAAGAGACCCAAGGTACTTTTCAGAGTGCTACTCGGAGGTTTTACTCGGCATCTTGAGGTTCAAGGGCGGTGTTGCAAAGATTGGTTTTAAGCTGGCAGAGCCTAGTGAACGAGTTCGCAAGACTCTACCAGCTTCGGGGAGTGCTGTCGGGGGGTTACCCCCGAGTAGGGTAAAGGCAAGTGGTAAAGGCAACAGTCACAAGAGAAGTTTGGTCGAGTAGCCGCCTACCCGGTACTTGCTACCCGGTCGACAGCTACTCAGTCTTACGAAAAGATGACCAGAAGGAGATATCAAGCAAGTTATATCTGTTCGAGTAGAAGAGTTGGCCCGAGTAAAACTGGCGGGAACCTACTCGGGCCAGAAGTCAAAGGAGCCGTTCTGACACAGGATCCCGCGTATCCTGGGTCCGTACTTGGCACTATTCACACCACTGTTCATCTGGGGCCGGCGTGCCTGACAGCGACAGTATGGCAGCAGGCCGTCGTAGGATAGGGGGGACCTACTCTGTGTTAAGCGCAGTGATACCAGACTGTTCACTTGGTTTTGCCCAACGACTTTCCGGACAGGACAAGATTAGGAACCAAAGCTGTCAGCGGGAACTCGGAAGAAGGACGATCTGCACACAATGTCGACACTTGTCCGTATTTGGACGTATCCGGCTGGGCACCGTGTATATAAGGTGCCCCGCCGCCTCCTGCGTGAGGGATCGCATGCTTGAACACGGGAAACCCTAGATTCTTGACCTAGTTCATCATGTATAGAGAAGAGCGGCTACTCGGTAGCAAGAACCATTGTACTGTGGCTACTCGGTGAGACATCATAATACACAAAGAAAGGCAGGAGTAGGGGTTTTACCTCCTCACGAGGGCCCTGAACCTGGGTAGATCGTGTTGTTTGCAGTGTTTAGTTCTTACTTCACGCGGCTACTCGTCGCGTGATCCCTCCCCGAGCACCTCCAGCGTCCTTCGTCCCCACATCTTTAGCCATCCTATGGCATCTGCCGTGACACCACCACGACAAATGGCAAATATACCACTGGCCTTTCAACAAGCTAGGTAGCGGGCTAAATAGTCCCTCGGTTCGATATAGAACTAACTTAATATTTACATAAATAGATGGCATATCATATGCATTCCATGGAAAAGATGAGAGAAAACCAAACATGTGAGAAATATGAGGCATCGGGAGACATGGCTCAACGGGTCACTTGAGGGGCAGGAAAAAATCGACCATGTTATTTCATTGCCGCAAGATCGATATTGGGTAGTTTCCTCTCGCGATAGCAACTAGCTTACGACTGCGGCCTCTGCTGACGCATGTGTATTGCATGACAAAAATAACCTTTTTTTAAGAATGTCGCAAGATCAATATTGGTTAGTTTCTAGTTAGGGAAAGAGCAATCGACGTCAGATCCATCATCCAGTGTTGAGAATGTGAAGGATGGACTTTGTGTCATTAACAGAGGTGATGGGGTCGCTGAAGTCGTCTCTGCGCGCGATAGTGATCTTGCTGGAGCCAACACCGTCGGACCAGGCGATGTAGCCAATGAAGACGTCAATGTCGCCGAAAGGAACCATCTCACCACTTGTTAGCGGGGTAGATGTCGACTTCCATGTGGAATCGTCGATGAAGCCTGTGGATCCAAAGTGGATGATTTGCCAGATGGAAGAGCGCTGATGGCGAGGATTGATCCCGCTCAGAACACAACTCCGGTCGTCGCGGGCCCTCATTTAGCGCCAACTGTCGTGGTTTCGTCACGGCAATAGCCATCGTGATGGCTAACACGAGGTGAAGATTCCGGTGACGCGGATACTAGGGGGGACAAGATTTGCACAACTACCCAATTTTAACCATGTTCCATAATAGCTTGCTAAAAAGGCTTATAATATTATAGTACAGAGGAAGTACTTGTCTATATTGATGTTTCCGGTATCAATTACAAGATTGACTCAAGCTGGTGGTTCCGTGCCTCGTCAAAGTCGTCCCCTGTAGGGCGCTCCCTGTCGGCCTTATGTACATGATGATCGTCTTAGGTTTAGAAATCTAAAGTAAGTTGGTTTCCTTTCCTTACACGTCAACGACCGTCTTGTACACGAACTTCCATTGGATTTGTTTTAGGCAATCCAATCTTTCTTGTGTAGTCAAATCTTTCTTGTGTAAATGTTACCTTAGGTATATGGTTCGTCTCTGTTAGAGGGATTTGGGTGCATCGATAATTGCATTGATCTTGCACATAGCACATATATAGGTACAAGGGGTGTGACCGGGTCTAGTCTCCCAATAAACACATGGGAAGAGAGACGCTAGAAAACATATTCAACACCCCCCCCCCCCCCGCAGTCGAAGCATCGCCAGCGACGCAAATGGACCGAAAACCCTCAAAAGACGAGGTTGGAAGGCCCTTCGTCATCACATCGGCGAACTGCTGATCGGTGGGTACGTGTAAAACGCGAACACGACCAAGGGCGACATGCTCCCGAATGAAGTGGATGTCGACCTCAATATGCTTCGTCCGGCGATGATGGACAGAATTAGCCGAGAGGTACACCACAGAGACATTGTCACAGTAGACAATCATAGCCTTCGGAACCTCGCATAGAAACTCCTGTAGCAGCTGTCGTAGCTAGGAGCACTCGGCAACGGCATTAGCCACATCCCTGTACTCAGCCTCAGCGCTCGAGCGTGAAACCGTGGGCTGTCTCTTGGACAACCACGAGATCAGGGAGGGGCCGAGGTAGACGCAGTAGCCGGAGGTGGAGCGTCTGGTGTCTAGACACCCATCCGAGTCAGCGTCGGAGTAGGCGACGAGGCTGGTATCGGAGGATGCCGTCAATGTGAATCCCATGGCCATGGTGCCACGGATGTACCGGAGAATCCGTTTCACCAGAGCCCAGTGAGTGTCACGCGGAGCGTGCATATGGAGACACACCTGCTGAACAGCATACTGAAGATCCGGCCGCGTCAACGTGAGATACTGAAGAGCACCGACGTGGAGCGGTAGAAGGGAGCGTCGGACGCCGGAGAGCCCTCGACGGCGGACACCTTTGCCTTCGTATCGACAGGCGTGGAAATAGGTTTGCAATTAAGCATTCCTGCTCGCTCCAGAAGCTCATGCGCGTACTTTTGCTGATGCAGAAAGAAGCCTGTGGCGCGGCGGACGACCTCGATGCCGAGGAAGTAGTGGAGAGCCCCCAAGTCCTTGAGTGAGAACTCAATGCTGAGCCGAGCAGTAATCTGCTGCAATAGGGCCGGCGAGGATGCAGTCAGGATGATGTCGTTGACATACAGAAGGAGGTACGCGGTGGCGGCTCCCTGGTAATACACGAACAGGGAGGCATCGGACCTAGTGGACCGGAACCCCTGCTGCTGAAGGAAGGCCGCAATCCGTTGGTACCAAGCACGAGACGCCTGCTTTAACCCGTAAAGAGAACGGGAGAGCAGGCACACATGGTCCGGCAGGGCGGTGTCGACGAATCCGGTCGGCTGCTGACAGAACACTTGCTCAGCGATATGTCCATACAAGAAAGCATTCGAGAAATCGAGCTGGTGAACGGGCCAGGCGCGAGAGGCAGCGAGCTGAAGAACGGCGCGAATCGTGCCGGTTTGACAACCGGGGCGAAGGTGTCGGTGAAGCCCACGCCGGCTCATTGGCGAAAGCCGCGTACCACCCAGCGCGCCTTATAGCGCTCAAGAGAACCGTCCGGGCGAGTCTTGTGGAGAAACACCCACTTTCCAGTGATGACGTTGGCATGAGGGGGTCGCTGGACAAGCTGCCACGTGCGGTTGCGCTGCAGGGCGTCGAACTCCTCACGCATGGCTGCGAGCCAGTTCGGATCCCGAAGGGCTGCGCGAGCGGAGGAGGGCAGTGGTGACGGAGTCGAGGAGGACGCAGCGCAGGACTACTCGGCGTCGGTGTAGCGCGGGTTGGGACGAAAGGTCGAAGTCCGAGCTCGGGTGGCCACAACGGTGAGAGGTGCAGCCACGGCGGGCTCCAAGGGTGCTGAGGTCGCGGGGGCGCAGCTGGGGCCGCAATGTGCACGGACGCAGCCGGGGCCAGTGGCGAGGGGGGCGGCCTGCCGAGTGTAGGGGCAGGGGCGATCCGCGTCAGAGAAGGCGCCAATGGTGAAAGTATCTGCTGAAACGGAAACACGAGCTCATCAAAGTAAACGTGTCTCGATGTGTACACACGGTGGGACACTGGATCATAGCACCGGTAACCTTTGGTGTTGGAGGGGTATCCGAGAAAAATACAAGGAACCGACCGTGGAGCGAGTTTGTGAGGAGTGGCGGACGCGGTGCTAGGATAACAGAGACACCAGGAGATCCGGAGACCATCGTATGAGGGGGGGGTACACCAAAGATAAGTTGATGAGGGGCATAGTTCTAGCGGGGACGACATGGGCGGATGTTAAGCATTAGGGTGGCGGTGGCAAGAGCATCCAGCCAAAACCTAGGAGGCACGTTGGAGTGAAAGAGAAACGTGCGGACACAGTCGTTAAGTGTGCGAATAACGCGCTCAGCGCGCCATTTTTCTTGGACGTGTAAGGGCAAGTAAGGCAGAGGATGGTGCCGTGAGACGCAAGAAGGTGGTGGACAGCAACGTTGTCAAACTCTTTACCATTATCAGTTTGAAGTGCAAGGATAGGACAATCGAACTGAGTGGCGACATAGGAAATAAAACTAGTGAGAGTGGAGAGGATGTCCGACTTGTGATGGAGGGGAAACGTCAACACATAATGAGAAAAATCATCCAGTATCACCAAATAATACAGATAACCCGTGTTGCTAGCGAACGGGGACGTCCAAACATCACTATGCAATAACTGAAAAGGAAAAGTGGAAATAGTGGTAGACTCGCTAAAGGGGAGACGAACGTGCTTGCCAAGACGGCATGCCTCACAAGTATGGTGTTCGGCTTTATTATATGAGAATGAAAAACTCTGAAGAATCTGATGCAAGACGGTGGAGTTGGGATGACCGAGACGAGCATGCCAAAGATCGACACTAGCGGCGAAGGTGGCTGGACGGGTGGTAGTGGTGGTGGAGGAATGCACTGGGTAGAACTCGTCGGGGCTATCACATCGGTGGAGAACCATCCGTGTACGGGCGTCCTTCACAGAAAAACCAACAGCGTCAAATTCAACAGTAATGGGGATTCTCACGAGTAAGACGACAAACAGAAACGAGTTTGGTGACTAAGTTAGGAGAGACAAGAACATTAGACATGGTAATAGGGGTGGATGTGGAAGGAAAAGACCTATGAACGACATGTGTAATGGGTAAGGAGGAACCGTTTCCGACGGTGATACGACTAGAAGTGTGAACTGGAGTGGAAGACGTAAGGTTACCGGGGTGTGATGTCATATGCGCGGTGGCGCCAGTGTCCATGTGCCTGTCGCCGCCGCCGTAGGTGCTCGGGGGCGTTGCCGAGTGCAGCGCGGCGAGTAGGGCGGGATCCCACGGAGGCGGCGCCTGGGGCGGGTCCCCGCCGTACGGTGGCGCGGCGTCGTAGCCACCCGCGTCCGGGAGCGCGTGGAAGGCCAGGTAAGGGGCGGCAGGAGGCGCGACGCCGGGGGCTGGGTACGTGGCGCCGTAGGGCGCAGCTGCAGGCCCGGCGAGGTACACCTGGTGGCTCGACGGGTGGGCCCCGAAGAGGCTCGGCGCGGATGCCCTAGGCACCGTCATGGAGTAGGCGTGGACGACGCCCGTCCAAGGGTTGGCGCCGTAGGACCATGACGGGGTGGGATCATGCGGACGGGGCGCCCCCGGTCGCTTGGCCACTGTTGGGTGCCTGCTGCTGCTGCGGCTTGCGGCCACCTTGGCGGTTGCCATAGCGCCTGCCCTGCTGCGGTTGGGTGGCAGCAGGAGGGGCGGTGTAGTACCCGGGCGACGGAGGGGGCTGCTGCGGCCGTGGTGCGGGCGGGGCGGTCGACGGCAGTGCGCCACGAGAGGTGCCGGCGGCGAGGTCCTGATGCTGCACGCGTTTCTTCACCCCTTTCATCTGGCGTTCTTCCAACTTCAGGTATGCAACGAACTTGGGGAAGGAGGGATCCGCCATCAAGGTGAGGTTGCCGGCGGCGTTGCCGAAGTCCTCATTGAGGCCGTCCATGAGTGTGCTGAGGAGGAGCTCGTCGTCGATCTTGGCGCTAACGTCGTGCAGCTCATCCGCTAACTGCTTGAGGCGGCAACAATACTCCTCGATGGACTTGTCGTCCTGGTGGCAGTCGAAGAATTCCTCTTGCAAGAAGACGCGGCGCTGGAGCTTGTTGTCGGTGAAGAGGCTGTTGAGCTTGAGCCATACGGCGCGTGCGTCATCACCATCGCTGACGACGGTGTGAAACAAGTGTCACGAGATGGTGGTGAAGAACCAGGGATGAACGTGGTGTCGATCGCGGTCCACTCGGAGTCGTCCAGCATGGCGAGGGGAGCCATCAATGTGATCCACGAGGTTCTCTTCACGGAAGAGGAGGGAGAGGTACATCTTCCAGGTGTAGTTGGAGGAGTTGCTGGTGTCGAGGGTCATGGGGACGCGATCCTGGATGTGGATGTCGCGGATGACGGCGGGGTCGGGGCCGACGAAGGGGTTGGTGCGGCCGGAGGAGACGGACGACGTCATCGGCGCACTCTGTAGGAGGAAGGGGCGGCGGCGCAGGAGGAGGAGGGCGCGGCGGCTAGGGAGAGTCGCGGCTGCGGAGGAGAGAGCAGCGGCGCGGGGGTGTAACGGCGGCGCGGGAGGAGGAGGGCGCGGCGGCTAGTGGTAGGGGCGCGACTGCAGGGGAGAGGGCAGCGGCTAGGGCGGCGGTTGCGGTGGCAGCAGAGGTGCAGCGGCGGCAAGGACGGCGGCTAGGGTTAGGATCGATAATTGCATTGATCGTGCACATAGCACATATATAGCTAGGTACAAGGGGTGTGACTGGGTCTAGTCTCCCAATAAATACAGGGGGAGAGAGACGCTACATGTACACCCTATAAGCCCTAACCTATACACGTATAAACATGTTCAAGTCTCCACCTTATGGGTTTTACACAAGGGAAATATTTTGATCTTTTTAAAATAGCAGTAAAACCGAGTGTCATCACGTGGGTCACAATGCGTGCGGGACCCTTTACATCACCCATTCTTCCTAGGGAGCACACTTTCATGCCATAAGATTAATAAGGATTAATTTCTACACGCCCCCTCCCCTGTTACCCCTAACTGACAATTTATGCTGCTCTCGCCTTGTTCTATCTTATTTTTTAAAAATGCGCTACTAATTTTTACGGCCTTATGCAACAACTATTGAATAATAATTTCTATATAATAATTAAATTAAATAAGATAAGATTTACTAAAAAAAATATGTATCAATCACAGCTACTCATGGGTATTCATCTCATGAAAAAAAAGTCCACCTACTCTCACATTTGGAAATAATGATCTACTCTTTACATGGACCACTCGGCCTGTGTCCCACTATTTAGCAAGTTTCGTTGTCCCAACTCAGTTCAACATATTTAGAGCACTATCATATTAATATATACATCAAATAGGTGATATACACACACAAATAAGAGGAGAAACTAGAAAATGCGATAACACGGGGAATACGAGGCATCGGGACCAGTGTTGCAACGAGGAGGATGACAGCAATAGGACAAAATTGAGTTGGTTTGCGTCGATTTGAGCAAAGTGGTGCAGATGCTCTTTCATTCGCTAGCACCGTGTGTTTTTCTAAATCGTCCGCATTCCTCATCAAAGAGGGTCCTTTCTTAGAAGAGTACAATACATTGGAGGCCATTGAACTTGTCCGTATAATTCACTTAGGTCACTGTATTCCAAGAATGTGAATTTACGGTCATCGAAGACGCGTTGTTGGCTCAAGTACGGTCCCTGCGGAAGCTACATATACGTATTTACTGACGTGTCTGAATAGGACCCAGGCCATATGGAAGTGGCAGCAGCGTCAGACCCATTTGTGAGTGTTCCCATGTGTGAGTGTTCTAGTAGTGCATTCTTGTCTGTAAAAAGCCCCATATGGTTATTTTTCCTCTCCTCCCAAATACCCTGACCCATATGACAGGAAGCACGGTGATGCACTTTGCTGCAGGGCTCTGTTCCGAGGAATGATATGCATGCGCTCAGGCTCTGTTCCGAGGAATGATATGCATGCGCTCGCCAAGGACTTACGCGTGGGCCATGCTGAGCGCCCGGAAGGTGGAATGATGTTGGAGCTGGTGCAGAAGGTGCTCCCCGCAACCCTAGATTGAGACGCTCACCCGAGTGGTTGTGGTTGAGCTTGGTCTGGAGCTCGCTGTCGGTGTCCACTACTGTGACGTTCCTACGGCAGCGTGCCGACGACGAGCGAGACAGTGAGGCTGGCGTTGTGGTGGAATGTCAGCTTGCTCGTCTGCGACGCCGAAGAGTTCACGGTCGCAAAACTCAAGATCTACATGACGATTCGAATAATGGCACATGGATTGAATCGACGGCGCCATCCTCCTCAGACTAGTCACAATGGGGAGTATCATACACTAGTATCATACACATGATACTAGTCTATGTTACTACTCCCACAATGGGTAGTAACATATTTGTGCTATTATATAGTGATGCATTTATTGTGATATAGACTCATTTTATCCCGTAATGTGTTATGTTACAGTATCTACCTATGATACCACCATCAACTCTCTTCTCATTAATTGCACTGCCACCTCAGCTTTTTGCCAACATGGCATGCATGATACTACCTATGATACCCCCCATTGTGGCTAGTCTCAAAAAGGTAAAGCTCGTGCCATCCACGGACATGCATGTACGCGACCGTGCCGGCGTGCCGTTGCGGTCCTTAACGGTGGTCACTTCGTTCAAGAGCCGTCAGTAGGGGAGCCTGGACCTCCACAACACGACATCAGCGGTGGTGACGTTGTGGCATAGAGGTAGTAGACCCCCTCCGCCATGTCTGACGCTGAAGCCACTGACGCTAGGAAGCCGACTGCAGGGAGATTCTGTGAGGACACTGTCGAGTCCGTGGGGCCGTCGAAGGACTGCTAGAGTATGGCGTTTTCCACGTCGAGGAGCGCGAGGTGTGAGCCGGAGCTCGGCGATCGGGGAGCTCAACGTTGGCGTAAACCATACGGCTTTCTCGTTGGCGTCCTCGGCGGATGTGAGGCGCACGGGCGCGGCGGAATCAGCAACGGGGTGATGATGGAATGGAGGCGGAAGGAGTTGACTCGCTGGCTGAGGCCGGGGTGGAATCTGATCTCAAGTTTTTTTTTTATTCTT
>JAPCYS010000279.1:0-36343 GCA_028641055.1 Alopecurus myosuroides | reverse complement strand
ATTTAGTTTCATGGATTAACTCCTTACATTAGTCTGGGATAGACTGTCTTAGTCTATTTTCCATGTTTATTTGTACATATCTGTAACTGTAACTCTCTGGTTGGTAATAAAGGGCTGTGGGGGACTCCCCTGCAGTAGAAAATGTTTCAAAAATATCTGCAAATGTTTTAGACATGTCATTGTCCGCAACCCGAGGCCCCAAAGTGACAAAAATTGAGACAACCGGAGGGGATGGTTGTGATGTGAGGATCACGTGTGTTCATGGAGTGTTAATGCTTTGCTCTAGTGCTTTATTAAAAGTATCACCTTAATTACCAGTATTTTCCCTTGAGGCCCCGCTGCAAACGGGCTGGTAGGACAAAAGATGTTGTGAAAGTTTCTCATTGCGAGCACGTATGACTACATTGGAATACATGCCTATGGTTGCTTAGAAGTTGTATGCTTTATTATAATTATCTGCAATTCCCATGTTTTGATTATTATATGAACTATCTTATCCATGCAACGTACGTTCATACATTCCCGTTTCCTACGGTACTTTAATCCCGGTGTTTCCCGCAATTGCTACTGCTGTTACTATTTTACTCCTGCTGTTATTTTACTACTACTGCTGCTATAAAACTGTTACCACTGATAAATTGTTGCGAGCAAGTATACTTTCAGGTGCAGCTGAATTGACAACTCAGTTGTTCAGGCTTGTAGATAGTCTTTGGCTCCCCTTGTGTCGAATCAATAAATTTGGGTTTTACTTCGTTCGAAGACTGTTGCGTTCCCCTATACTTGTGGGTCATCACATGCACACCTGAATAACTCACATAATTCATGTATAAAGAGCAAATGATCACCGGGATGGACAGTTCTATTGGAACGCGTAGAGATAAACAAAACTTTTTATTACACGGTACTTCCAAGATCTAGCCGAGGTAGAAGGCTACGAGGATTACCACTAGACGCGCGGTTGCGGATTATCGATGCAGCGCGTCGATGCAGTGCAGTCCCACGATCCGATCCAGCCGATCCAATCCCGTGAACCTCGAAGTGTTGAACGTACAACACCTCTGTCGGTATCCACACGTACGAGGAGGAGCTCCGACGGCAAACTACTAGGTCCGGTGCGACGGCTGGACTTAGTGGGGCTAGGATTCCCAACGCATGGGAGAGGAGTAACGTGCCCGCTGGGCAACCTGCGCCCCTCTTTATATAGCGAATGGTAGTGGGCTTCACAACACTTGTGGCCCATTCCCTCTGTGAGTCCGACTCACAAACTCAGTCCATTTCCGGTTCCCCAACCTCCCATCACCCGCAGTGTGCGCGCTCATGGCGACTTGGACGATTGGAGTACGACTCTCAATCGATCAATCGGTAGCGGCTCCTAGCAGAACGTGCCGACACAAGTGCCATAGAGTCATGACGACATATCCAATGTGACTTTCATCTTAGTCCCCTTTGCCTCACGATATACCTTTGTACTATAGGCGATTTATCGTCATCCCTTAATAGCTCAACTCTCTTCTCGGTCCGTATACGATTCATCTGACTAACTCTTAGTCAACAGACTCAGTTAACACTTAAACGATTTGCGCATGGCCATGCTTCCGGAATCATATCACTCGAGAGGGCCCAGAGAATATCTCTCCATTTGGAGGGGCAAAATCCCATCTTGATTATCCACATCACGCAGCTTGCTTCTCATTCGACCCGAACTCTGCCTTTATAACTGACTTGTCACGAAACAGCATTTGACAGAACCTAAGTCGGTGATCCACAACTCGGGTTGTGCGACAACCTCAGGTCTAAGGATTACATTGATTGAGACATGCAAATGACGACTTACTCGTTGCATCTCAATATGGGTCAGTCCGACTTGCTAAACTCTTTAGCCAAGTCTGTGAACATTGGAATGGCATCGCCATGCCCATGACAAGTGGAACCGAGTTATCAGCCAACACTCACATTAGTCTAGGGTGTGTCCAGCACAACCTTGACCAAGGACAATTTAGCATGAACAACATGAATACATAGTTCCACAATCGAATCACATATTCAATGACATATATCAGATGTTCAAAACAAGGACGACTTAATAACTTTATGAATACATTGGGAATTACATCATACATGATTGGCTCTAGGGCATATTCCCAACAAGTTCAATCTCCATAATAGTAGTTATCCATAACACGTCCAACAATTTTCATAGGTATTTTAAAGGGATCCAATTCAACGGATACCATGTCATCTACTACCCTAGCAGTAAGAGTAGTAGTAGCCCTAAACAGAGAACCAAAAGGATTCTCAATAATGAAATAAAACAACAGAAATAAAAACAGCACTCACAGTAAAAGGTTATCTTACCAATTGCACTTACCAATAGCGCTTCACTCCCCGGAAACGGCGCCAGCAAATAATCTTGACGACCCACAAGTATAGGGGTGTATCGTGGTACCTTTTGTAAATAAGAGTGTCGACCCCAACGAGGAGCAGAAGGTGTTGACAAGCATCTTGGATAGAGGATTCACTGTAACACTAGCAAACAAGTTTTTGGTGCTTTTTGATATAGCAGATAAATAAAGTACGAGTAAAAGACAGTAAATATAATTGCAGCAAGTGGCCCAATCCTTTTGAGAGCAAAGGACAAGCCGGTTGTTCTACCTATGATTACCAAACGTTCTCGAGGACACATGGGAACTTTGTCAAGCGCTTTCGTTTCATACATTTGATTAATATTTATTGTTTCGATAGGTGTTGTGTGGGTGAACCTATGTTAATGCACCGCCCAACTAGGACTAATAGATACTTGTGATTAAACCCCTTGCAAGAATCCGCAAATACAAGAAACTAATTAGGATAAATCTAACCACAGCCTTAAAACTCTGGGATCCTACACTCCCTCGTGCATCGGTTTCCTAACAGGGGTTTAAGTTTCTGTCACTCCGGCAACCCCACAATTAGTAGCTAAATACACAATACATCCTCCTACACCAATAAAGGTGAAGTGTCATGTAGTCGACGTTCACATGACACCACTAGAAGAATAACACCACAACTTAAATATCAAACCACTAGATATTACTTCAACATAATTCCGCTACTAACATATTGGCTTTTCCCATGTCCTCAAGAACTAAACAAACTACTCACGAGATATCAGATGGATCATAATAAGAGGTGATATAATGATGAATAACAATCTGGTCATAAAGTGTAAACATCGATAAATTTGATAATCATCAACTACTAACAAGTAATCCACACCAGAAAAGCGATCTAGTGAAGAATATCAATATAGAACCCTAATTGTTACAACAAGATTGTAGCACCCTACCTTTTAATAAACATAGGACACCTGTGTATCCTGCTATTCCCAGGATCTCTGATAGCATACACATGACAAAATGAAATATTCATGGCAATAGCGTCATTCTACAACATTGATCTAGTGGATAAGAAATAAAATAGTCTTACAAATGGCATAGTCAACACGGACTAGCCCAAATAACAAGGTTTCAAAGTAGACACAATGGAAATAAAATCATCAATAAGCCTTCTTCATCTTCATGTGCCACAAGCAGAACATGTTGGCGATAGACTCGAGATCCTAAACAAAATCCTCACTCGTCTTCAGATTTATCTGCTGTCGCACCCAAGGTTTCTAGAGGATACTCCTCGCACGAACTGGAAGTCAGGTGCTTGGATTATGGGGCAAACATGCTCCCACGTCCCAGCTTCCTGGTAGGCCTGCGCTTATGCGCGACAACACAAGCCCTGCTTCCACCGTCGAAGTAAACTATCCGCTAGGAACCTAAGGCACTACTGTCGACGTACTTCATAACAAGCACGCACGGTACGTCAACAGTTTGGTACGAATGATAGCACAGAATGTCTCTAAGACACAAAAGAATGAAATAAGGGCAACTGGCCTTCATTAAGGCAGAAATATCGAATACAAACATCCAGAGGACACTGTCCCAACATCACCATTACAACAGCGGAAGCAATCAAAGGGGTCTGAGTACAGACAAATCCATGGCTTAAGAAGCCGGAGAAAATAAAGAAGCGAAGCCCATCCACGTAGGTTCTGGATCCTGCCCGAGGTCCAGCTAACTACTCGTCCGCAGTCTCGTCAAACTCCACGAAGTAGCCGTCCTGAGAAGCATCGTAGTCGTAGTCGTACTCTGCGTAAACCACAGCCCCAACGGGGTCAGTACATCCAAGTACTGGCAAGCAAGACTCACAGTTCATCAAGGAGTTACCCGTCAACACAAGCATTGATGCTTGGGATCAACGGAAGAAAGGGGTGAAATAAAAGTTGCTGCTGGCTGCTCTAACCAACTACAGAAGATATCTACAAGTTCCGGCCTACAGAATAAGATAAGACCGAGGATTGTAACCAACTGAAAGATAACTTCAACCAAACCCATCCTGGATCTCGCCCCTTATCCAAAGAAGCAATCCGAGGATAACTCACACAGTTGTGATAAGGTGAATCAAGTTATTGTGTGAATAACCTATTACTAGTCAAGTTATTAATCATTGGGTGAAACATGGTTGATAGTTATGTTGAAGTTGTCCTGAGTACTTGTTAGCCAGTACTTTCACCAAGTAATCCATAACCGCGGAAAACACGGCTTCTCGAGAAGATTATCCTGCAGGGTTGCACCAATTTGGCCGTACACTCAAGAATAGCCCGAGATGGGATGCCTCCCACCAAGCGGGATACTCTACACAACCAACCATTCTTCGCATCAAGCCCAAAGCACCTTGGGCGCACGGCTAATCGAGCCCAGAAGAAAATGGACCCTCATAGCACTCTAAGAACGTGTCCCCCTATATGCCGACTACAAAAGTTCCACCCTGCGCTGGGCTCGCAAAAACATGCATGCGGCAAATAGAAAGCACGAACTAAATGAGATGATTTGGACGAGATGCGAATCAGGTCAAGTTGAGGGGGGCGCCCATACTCGCTTCCCAAATGCGGGTAGTGCGCTCATCATGGATCAGTAGACAAGACCCTTTTCCTATTAGGGTCGACACTAGCAGGCTCCAAAACCTCTCATGGGCCTCCTGCCGGTGCCTTATCATCAAATTATTATTACCATTAGCAATTAACAGGATTGATTGATTAACAACGAGCCCCGGTACAAGATAATAAGATAGTAACAATAGTAACCGACATCAGACTCGAGTAAAAGCAACCCTAAGCATGCTAGATAAGAACAGGCACAAGCAATGGCTGTAGGTATGGAGATGATGGCAATATCATGGCTCAAGGTATCATGTGATGGGTTCGGAGAACAAGCAACGATACATAGGGCTAGCAATAGTAGACAAAAGACAGTATCGACAACAAGTGTGGAAGGGAAACTCGATGATTCATGTGAGTGATAACTTGCCTGGCAGCTCAGTATCGTACTGGGCTAGGTCCTGAGTAGTGGTGTCGTAAGGCTCGTCGGTACCAACGTCGTCGTCTAATCGAGAAGAAGCAAAAACAACAACGAAGGAAGACGGGCAATCAATACATGGCATAGGTGCACAACATTGGATGATGCATGTCACGTTTTATAGATCCAAACTAAACTAGTTGATATGAGACACAAGTTTAAATGGATTTCATATGCAAAGGTTGCATATGGAAGCCCATGCTTTAGAGTTGAATTAATTGTTCTATCACTAAGCATCATGTGTAAGTGACTTAGTATGATGTATGCATGATGAGGAACAATAAGATAACAAAATTAAATGCAATTGGAATGATAGTTAACAATTTAGAAAAGCATTTATTAAGTTTGGAATTTTGTTACTTAAACATGGTACACAAACAATTATTGTTTTCATCAAGTTAGGGTGTGCAAAACAATTTACAAATTTTATATTTGAAAAGGTTATAAAATTTTAGTTGAGTTACATGTTTCACATTTTGAAATTGGACTTTAGATTATTTAGTTATGAATTAAACAATATTAAACAATTTTTAATTGAATTAAACAAGATTTAAATAGTTTAGGCAATTTAAATTGTTCAAACCAGAAAACAAATTTTATATTTAAATAGAACATGCAAAAAGGTGTGAAAAACATATTTTATTTGAATTATTTGAAAACAGTATGAATTAGTTATGAATTATTTCAATTTGCATTTGAATTATTCAAATTTGAAATTTAAATGTATTTTGAAAATTCAAAACAGTACACAAGTTGGATATTTGGAAAGATTATAAAATTTGGATCAGATTACATATATAACTTTTATTTATTGGATTAACAGATTAAAAGTTATTGAATTTTGAAGTTTATAGTTTATTCTGCCCATTTTAAAAGAATTTAGAATTTAATAGATTTGGGTTGAACTTTTGTTACCGAAGAGCACTACACACCAGCCGCTGCCCTGCGGGCCAGCGAGGCCAGCGTGGCGCACACGCGACAGCGTGGCAGGCCAGTCACCGACTGGTGGGCCTTACTGCGCTGTGGCAAAAACCAAAAAAGGTTTGCGCTTTGCGGGGGGATCGAACCCGTGACCACCCGCAGCGTGCACAAGGTGCAGTGCCACTGCGCTGCTCTCGATCAGTTGACAGAGAGGCGAACGCAGCGAGGATAACGTTACATATCGGCGCGTATCTGACGAAACTGACGGACCACGGTGTCATCGACTGACAGAGAACAACGCCGGCGAGGAAACGCGGCCAGTGCTCGCCGTGGATGCGCTCGCTGCGGTGCTGTGGTGCGTGGATGTGCACGGTGCTGCGCACAGGGATTAAGAGAGGAGGGAAGGAGCAGAACGGCGTGCTCACCGGCGAACGTAGTGGTGCAGAGGCTCGCTGACGTCGCGTGACGGAGGCAGTCGAGGACGGCGGCGAGCTTCTAGTGCTTCTCTGCGGCTGCGCGGGTGTTCGACACGACGAGGGGACGTTGGCGAAACGATTCCAGGGAGCAGACGGCTCCGTGCGGTTCTGCAACGAGGAGGAGAACCTCGGGTTCAGACCATGTCGACACGGTGGCCGGAAAAAGGATCGATGACCGCGACGGCAAATTAGGAGCTTACCAGCCACGATCTGGTGTCCAGGAGCGAGAGGAGAGGGAGGCGGACTGATTCCCGTGCAGAGGTGGCTAGGTGGGTACGGAACGCGGTGGCGCCATCGAGTTCTTCAGAGGAGGGCGGTGTTCTCCGGTGAGCTCACGGTTGCAGAGAGGAAAAGAGGCAGACGGCGGCGGATTCGAGGGGGGAGGAGGAACCCTAGGTGGCTAGGGATAGGTGCAGGGGCATCTGGGACTTTATAGGGGCGCGGAGGCGCGGGGCAGCCGCCGGAGTCGCTCGGGGCTGCGGTGGCTCCGCCGGATGCTCTGCCGTACGGGGCAACGAAGAAGGAATAGGGGGCAGCACGAATCTCGGCGCGGGCGAATCGGTAAGTTGCGCTGCGGCGGGCTGGGCTGCGCGCTGTTAGTTGTTAGGTGGGCTTGGGCTGCGGTAGATAGTTAGCTGCCTCCTGTTCTCCTTTTATTCTTTTCTGTTTTATATATTTTTTTGTAGTTTGCTTTTTGGAGAAAACTGTTAAGGTTTTAATCAATAAAAATTACAGAAAAATTCAGTTAAGCTTTTTAGCTAAATAGAAACCATATTGTAAACTTGGATTTCAAAAATTAAAGTTTAAAATTATAGTTTATGTTTGAATCCAAAATAGAGGGATTTGAGTTTAACCTTAATAAAAACATGTATAAGAATAGGGTTACCCCTAGGGTTTTAGAATGATTTAGAGGGGAAGAAATGTTTGGTGAGTTTTATGGTTTCCAAAAGGTACTGATTTGAGAATTTGGAAATGATTTGAATTTAATTGGTGGAATTAAAGGAATGATTTGAGGCAACAATTTAATAGTTGAACATCAATGAATTATTTGGAAAACAA
Source organism: Alopecurus myosuroides (assembly GCA_028641055.1). Lineage (NCBI taxonomy): Eukaryota > Viridiplantae > Streptophyta > Magnoliopsida > Poales > Poaceae > Alopecurus > Alopecurus myosuroides. The sequence goes on along the minus strand of JAPCYS010000279.1, from coordinate 28,446 downwards.
TGAAAGGTTTTGTTTTGCAACTCTTTGTTTGAAAGATTGTAACAGACAAGTGTGAAAACAAGGTTGATTCATTATGAAAACAATGCAAACATAAGTAAAACAATTGCAATGGAATGATGACATGATGCATTGCTTGAAAGTAAACAAGAAATTGAACCACTAAGGGATGTTTTCATACTTGGATGTTACATCTGCACGCTGGAATATGCAGCCCCCACGAGGAGGAAGTCAGTACAAACAATGTACCGGCAAGTGACACTTCAATGGTGGCAGTTTTGAGGAATGAACTAACTACATGATATTTGGCTGGTGGAGTCTGGGCTATTTGCATAAAGCCAGTTTTGTCCTATATTTGTGATGAGGATATAATAGGGGAATATGATGCTTGTTCATGCTTGAGCTGGAAGGAAATATTTAATTTAATTGATGGTGTTTATAAGGTGAATTCCTTCTTAATTGAGTGTGATGTTTGTGTTTATGAAAATGTTATACTACCTAAGTCTATGCATTTATGTATGAGCATGTTTACTGATAACACAGACATCGGTGGAGGAGGACTTGAAGACATGCTGGAAAACTACAAGTACATGCAGGAAAACAAGAGGAACGAGTGGAAAATATTGAAGATATTTCACCACAAGTGCTTGAGGGAGGAGAGGAAGGTAGGAGCACAAGAGGGAGGCATGGAAAACAAATTTTCTGCCGTGGAAAACGACAAGTTGGTGCCATCAACGAAATGATGTTTTGGTTCCGACTGGCAGAAGTCCTGAATTAGAAATGATCATCGACTCTTCATACGGAATCCAAATAAAGAAAACAAGCACAATATGAAAAAGAATTTAAAAGGTCTTTCCAATGGATCCGGCCCCATGCACCAATTCGACTCATAAACGGTGTGGTGACTGAAGCAATTCATGGGTCGTTTTCTGCCAGTTTCCAAACAGAGTCCTGTCAAGTTAGGAAACTTAGAGATTAGTTTGTTTATGACTCCAACTACAGTTTGGACGTCCAGCCGACTATATATAGGCTTGTAATCTGCATTTTTTAGATTTAGAACAAGTTTAGACAAACCCCCCATAGCCTCTAGATTGAATCCGCTTGTAAGCATTCATCTTGAAGTGATTATCCTTTGCAAATTTTGCGTGTTATCTACTGTTCAATTCGGAATTAGAACGTACAGAACCAGTTGTAGTCGGTTGATTACTTGTGCAAGAGTGTGTAGTTGAGAATATCCATAGGGATTGAAAACTGTTGCAGTGGCAATCTGAAATCATCTAGAAGAGCTCAGTGAATCACTAGTTATCAATTTTATTTGTGTTGCTCTTTGAGAAGACCGGGCCACCCCTTATCGTCATCGTATCATATTTCTAGGTTGCCTCTTTGAGTAATTTCGTTTTCACTAGTTTCTAGATTGTTTTCTTCCTATCCAGAAAAAGCCACACAAAAAGAGAGATTGGAGAGTTGCCATAGCTTAGATCAACACCAATTTGCATCTTCTTTTGCTATTTTCTATTTATTTTGTGTCACTATTTTTCTTTTTGCGTCTTTGAGTTTCTAGGTTTAGGGTTCTAGTTCATGTTTTTCGGGTTCTCACTTGTTTCTATTCAGATCTATACCAGAAAAAGTCACACCAAAAATAACTTGCAGTTGCAAGAACATTGGAGATTGGATCTATTGCTCTCGGGAAAACAACCATAGCCCTTGCAAAATTTTCTTGTTGGCATTGTTTCCTAAGCAAGATCTATTTCTATTCCGAGATCTACAAAGAATTGTTGCGAGTTGCACATATTTTTCCTGTCGTAGAGAGGCACATATTTACAATTTTCCTGTTGTCGGTGCTGTCTTCTGCGTTGCGGATCTCATCAAAGCTGCCACGCAAAGTTTTCATCAAGTTCCACACATAATTCTTCTTACAAATGGATCCTATTCCGAGTTCTACCCGGCAACAAAACAGTGAATTTTCCTACCGCCCCGAGTCCAACTCTTATACGGATTCCCTACCCGACAGCATTTTCGTTGTGTTTTCCTGCCATGAGAACTACTCTTACTCGGATTGGAACAGCTGACCGGCAGCGTTTTGGTCAAAATTCTGCCGCGCCCAAAGGGCCCATATACAGCACCATCACATCACCCCTGCCCGGCACAAAAACAACAGGTTTTCTGCCAACATAGTTGTAATTTTCTTAGATTTTATTTTTATTTTTCTTACAATTTTCTTTAGGTTTTCTTGCTTATCTTTGTGAGACATAGCCACTGCCATTCTACCATCACCATTACTAGGAACTTACCTACAAGACTAGCATACTTTTTACTCATCAGGCTGCTCTTTTTGAGACTACATCTTGGTGTCATAATTTTTTTAGTCTTTCTTGCTCCTAGTTGCTACATTGGCCAATGGAAAAAGTATACAAAAAAAGAGAAAAGAGAAAAAGAAAAAACAGAAAAGAGGCCTAAATTACTAGTGGAGCTTGGGACACATATTTGGTGATTTTTGACACTATGAGCAATCTTGTGCCTGATTTCAATTGAGCTTTTGCTAGTGTCTTTCCAGTGCTTGCAACTAATTCTACCATATAGTTTCTAAGACACATTTGACTCCAAGTGTGTATGTGTGTGTGTGTGTTTCCTAGTAAATTTTTATATCAAAGTTGACCGTTATTTGGAGTTGCTATTTTGGTGTTGTTAGGAATCCCAACCAAGCCCCACCATATATCCTGATTATTGTCTTGTGATAATCGAGATCCTTGATATTCTCTTCTCACACTTGGTACATATAGTCGCCACTACTTGTTGGTGCAGTATTTTTCTATTCACTCTAGAGAAGTGAGATACACCATTATCTTGCTGGATTGAGTGATTTGAGAGACATCTACCATATATGTATATACTGCCATATTTTATTTCTGTTCCTCTCATGGATAAGCCATTACCAGTGTATTATTTTTGCAGTGATACATTTTGGGAAGAGGATTCTAGTGGGATACTTTTGTCAGGCTTGGTCCACTTTACCGCGGACATCAAAGGTAGACATGCTGCTATCACCCTTGATAAGGGTACAAAGTATGATTTTGTTAGTATCGAGGTTGTTGAAAAATTACAATTGGTTCCAAAGAAACTTCGGCAACCATATATTTTAACTAGTAATGATGATACACTTCAAATTAGTCTTGGTGTTTCTGTTCCCTTAACCATTAATGGTCGCACGGTCAGAATGTTTTGTGAGGTGATTCCTAGAGCGTTTACTTGTTGTCATCTTTTGTTGAGTAAAGAGTAATGCTACAGATTTAAGGTTGATTTTGTTAGCAAATATCTTGATGTACAATTCTTTTGGAACAATAAGAAAAATTGGATAATACATGACACACTTAAAGGCTTGCAGAAGGTTAGGAATCAAGACCTATGCGCTCCTATACTTCCCATGCCTCAAACAAGAGAGCGTGTAGATATAAAGGATGAGAGTTTCATAGTTGTACAAAACATGGGAATTGAAGTACATGAGACATGTGATGTTATTCCTACTAATGTAATCATGTCTACTTCTAGTGCTGGCTCTTGTGAAATGCAGGTTGTTTTTGAAGAAAGGGGGCCACCTATAGTACAACCTGCATCACCACATACACGGGAGGAGCATGCCATTTTTTCTAGTGTTGTTTCTTGTGCTATGCAGGTTGCTTTTGAAGAAAGGAAGCTCTCGCTAGTACAATTTGCAACACCACTTGAGAAAGATGAATCAGTACCTCCTACTTCTGAGGAGAATGCTATTGTTATTGGTGCTGATTTCGAGTTGCAACTTGCAAGTGCTAAATTGTTTGAGTCTACTACTTTGCTAGTTGATTCTTGTGACTTGACAAGGACATATAGTTCACCACCATGTGATGATTTGAAAATTTTGAATTTTGAGCATGTGGTATTAATTACACATAAAGAAGTACTTGCTAAAATAACACCTATTAATATTGTGTATTCCATCATGCTAAATGAGCCCATTACAATGAATTGCGCTATGAATAGAATGTCTGAAATTGCCTATATGAATTCTAGCACCTATGCTCCTTGTTTCACTTTTAATTTAGTTGGTGACTATAGCATGAATGAAATTTTTATGGTGGATCAAATATGCATTACTTGTGATAGCATTGCTGAACTGAACATTGTGTTGCCTAAATATGAGCATGATCCTACACATATGTTTGATTGGTCAAAGAACTTGATAAATACATATGCTACTGATTTGTACTTCACTTATATTTGCAAATTGAGTTGCAACTTACCTCATGATTATATGAACTTCACTTATACCTGAAATTGTGATTGCTATTTGATGAGATACTACTTGTTTTAATGTGACAATTATGTGCTAAATACATGCAAATTTTGTTCCTTTATGTCATGTGAGAATTTTTATCATGTCCAAAAAAATGATGCACCCCATTCTAGACACATATATGATGCTTGTTCATGCTTGAGCTGGAAGGAAATATTGAATTTAATTGATGGTGTTTATAAGGTGAATTCATTATTAATTGAGTGTGATGTTTATGTTTATGAGAATGTTATACTACCTAAGCCTATACATTTATGTATGAGCAGGTTTATTGATAACACAGACATCGATGGAGGAGGACTTCAAGACATGCTGGAAAACAACAAGTACCTGCTGGAAAACAAGAGGAAATGAGTGAAAACATGGAAGATATTTCACCACAAGTGCTTGAGGGAGGAGAGGAATCTAGGAGCACAAGAGGGAGGCATGGAAAACAAATTTCCTGCCGTGGAAAACGACAAGTTGGTGCCATCAAGGAAATGATGTTTTGGTTCGGACTAGCAGAAGTCATGAATTAGAAACGATCATCGACTCTTCATATGGAATCCAAATAAAGCAAATAAGCACAATCTAAAAAGGAATTTAAAAGGGCTTTCCAATGGATCCAGCCCCATGCACCAATTCGACTCGTACACTGCGTGGTGACCGAAACAATTCATGAGTCGTTTTCTGCCAGTTTCCAAACAGAGTCCTGTCAAGTTAGGAAACTTAGAAATTAGTTTGTTTACGACTCCAACTGCAGTTTGGACGTCCAACCGACTATATATAGGCTTGTAATCCGCATTTTTTAGATTTAGAACAAGTTTAGACAAAAAAAACATAGCCTCTAGATTGAATCTGCTTGTAAGCATTCATCTTGAATTGATTATCCTTTGCAAATTTTGCGTCTTATCTATCGTTCCATTGGGAATTAGAAGGTACAGAACCACTTGTGGTCAGTTGATTACTTGTGCAAGAGTGTGTAGTTGAGAATATCCATAGGGATTGAAAGCTGTTGCAGTGGCAATCAGGAATCATCCAGGAGAGATCTCAGTGAATCACTAGTTATCAATTTTATTTGTGTTGCTCTTTCAAAAGATCGGGCCGCCCCTTATCAATTTGATAAATCATTTTAAATCTATGGAAAATCAACATGGGTTGACACACCATGTAGTTTGATAAGGACATCATGGGTAGACACACCATGAAGTTTGATAAAGTCATCATGGGTAGACACACCATTATTTTGAAAAGTCATCATGGGTAGACACACCATGAGTTTGAAAAGTCATCATGGGTAGACACACCATGAGTTTGAAAAGGTAGCACAGAGGGGTAGACACACCATGTGCACTAGGAAAAAGGTTTTTACCAGGTTTCAATTTATTCAGAAAAGATGAGGAGATCTTTCAACACCAATTATGTCTAGTTTGCTCAATTTTCCCATAACCGGGGACATGGCTAAGATCTTAGTTTTTAACTCTACATGGGTTGTGCATTTTCACCTTGAGACTCATCCTCCCCGAGGGGAGAATGAGACAAGATCTTTAGGAAGAGGGATTCAACCATACCAGCATGACTCGATGCTCCTAAAATTCTACCAGCCCATGTCATACAACAGGATGAACCCCCACCACTTACTTAATCTTGGTATAGCCCATATTACATGAAGGCTGCACTGGAAGTTAACTATACATTGAAGACCTACAGATCTCTTTATTCCTGCGTGGCAATCCACAAGTGTACTCTCAAGTGACAACCACCACATACCATGGCCCTGGGAGTGACCCAGGTGACAACCACCATGGACATGGCCCTGACTAGCCACTCAACATAAACCAAGCAATTACCAATCCACCCAGGTGTTTCATTGGGTTGTTCATTTTCATAGTTTCATAAATACCACAACTAGAATGTAACAACAACAATTGTGATAGTGATCTAGTATAGCTAAGCAAGTACCTAGCAGGGGTTTCAGGTTGGCTACACACTACTAGGTGTTCTGAGCATAGCATATACTTGGAAAATAAGAAATCACCTATGATGCATACTACTGAAAACACTAATGCAATTGGTAAAACAAAAGTGGGACATGAGTATTACTTGCCTTGTGGAAGTTGGTATAGAGACACTCTCTTAAAAAATAGAACGTTGCTCTCCGTACATTCTAAACAATACAAATAAATAACAATAAACAAGCAGTTCACCCACAAGCAAACAAATACAATAAACATACAATACAGAAGCACAACAAGTTATTCATCTTGATTGGTGTTATCATGGATAGGTTTTTGACACATAATTCAATATGCAAAAAGAACTAAGTGTTCTGTCATGGCGTTTTCCATTGGTGGTTAAGGGTTGTAAAGGAATATTACTTGACTCAATATACAAAAGAAGTGGATGTGATATGGTTTAGGGTTTAACACTTAATTCAATGTACAAAAAGGAATTATGATGTTGTAGGTCAGGCTATCCACATTTACAAAACAATGCTTCAAGGGTCCTAGGGTTGGTCTTGGTCACAATGATCACACAACTCTTTGGTCTAAGGGTTTTAGAAAACAAATTCATGATCAATATGATTCATTTCATGGCTTTGGTTAGTAGGGTTGAAGCAATTTACAATATGGCTTGTAAATTTACAAAAGGTATTGGGCTTGGGGTATCTTGTCTAAAAGTTAAATTCCATAAGGTCAACATGAAATGGGTGTTGGTTTTGATCAAAATGATCATACCACAATTTTCCTAAAAGGAGGTTTCATCAAACAATAGATAAGGTATATTGATTGATTACTATGGGTGGTTTATAGGAAAAATATTACATAGAATGTGTTCTATTGTCTCAATTAGTTTGGATACTGGTTTCTCTGGTCTAAGGTTACTAATTGGAACAATTTTCTATAAGAAAACTAATTAAAATTATTTATAGAATTAAAACTAGGTGAAAAAAAATACTCAATTGATTTTTTAAATTCTGAACTCCATTTTAATTAGTTCAATTATTATTTTGGGACAGAGGGTATAAAAGTTGACATCCTAAGGACTCAAAAAATATTTTATTTGCAATTTTTGGATTTGCAGAATTTGAAATATGCCAAAATTCATCAAACAAGCATATTGAAATTTGAACCAATTTAAGTTTGTCAATTTTGAATTTGGACAGTGCAAAAAGGTTTCTACATGTTCATGGGATTTCAAAAAGTCCAAGTTTGCTAAATTTGGCCTTATGGTTAAAAAGTTATGATGATTTGAAGTTTTAGAAGCAATTTTGTAAAAGTGCCAATTAATTCTATTCGGGAGAAAAATAGAAAAAAAGGCTAGGCCACATGGCAGTCTCTGATTGGCTAGGAGTGCTGACTATACTTCTGAGTTCTGACTGAGCACTGGCATGGCACGATGACTAGGCTGCCACTTGGCTGTTTCCTATTGGCCCTTCGGTTAAGGGTTCTAATCTGGACCGTTTAAAACCAATCGGACGGTAGAGGGGTGAGAGAGGAACTCACCGGAGGGGGCCTCGCTAGAAAATGGGGCGCGGTGGCGGCGATGCACGCGAATTCGTCGGTGGCGATGTTCTAGTGGCTCCCTCGGCTCGGGAAGTAGACGACAAGAAGCAGCACGGCGTGGAGACGCAGAAGGTGACCATGACGCGCGTCATCGCTTCCGGGAACGGCGGCGTCGAGAAACCAGAGATGAAACGTCTCCGGTGAGTCTCGGGCGGAGATGGCGGGGGTGATTTGCTGCACTAGAATATCCACAGGGGGTATCAAAACATGCGCACGGACAAGAGGGAGATGGAGGAGCCAAAGAGTGGCGGAGGGACTCACGGGGATGGCCAGAATCGATGATACACGGCGGCAACAATTTTAACTCCAGCGAGAAAATTTGGATGGCCAGGGGCACGGTTCGACGGGGAGGCAGAGGGGAAATGGAGAGGAGGTGCAAGTGCACGTAATCAGGGGGTTAGGAGGCGAGGAGAGCCGCAGGGCGAGGAAATCATGTCGAGGTCGTTCGGCCAGATCGTGGACACGGGGTTTCCACTGTGAGGTGGGAGATGATAGGTGGGACCCACCTGTCATTCGCACATATTGAGGGAGAGGTGAGTTGGGCTGCTGGCGGGATGGGCCACTTTCTCCTTCGCGCTGCACGGGCGGCAGATAAGGGGTGGGCTGGATTGGCCTGCCCGTTTCTTTCTCTCTTTTTTGTTCTTTTTTTTCCTGTTTTCTAATTTAATTCATATCTTTTATTTGGAAACTCCAAATAACCTCAAACAAGTTTCTAAATTCTTGTAAAATGATTCCCTTCAAATTATAAACATAAATGTGTTGTTTCCCACACATTTAAATTTTTTATTTTTAAAATATAAACAAACCACTAATAGTACTTAAAACTATTTTTAAATAGAAAATACCAATAATTAGAGATGGGGTTTTATAAAATTTCAGAAACATTATAATAGTCAAAAACTATTTTTGAAACCCATTTCAACTCATTTTCTTACTTTTATATATTGTTTTGAAAATGAGGGATTTACAAATAACAACCTATTGTCATTTTCTACATAGAGAATAATTAATTGAAAATATGCTCAATTGTAAATTAGAAACATAAGATCTTTGAGAATATGTTTCTCTAAGTTCTTTTTCACAAAACAAATTGGTGGAAAACATTTTGTTACTTAATACTAGACATAGTAGTTGAAAAGTGATATGGTTAATTTTGTGCTTTGAAAATGTTTTCAAAATAATATTCAGATAGAAAACAATGGCTTAGATAAGGTTTGGTATAAAGAAGCAATCATTTTGAAGTAAGAAAACTTATTTGAAAAGGTTTAGGTTTTATGGAAAATAGAGGCACTTGGATTTTATTTCCAATAACATTGAAATATGTATTGTTTTCTTTTGTTTCTTCCATCTCATTTGGTTTTTGGTGACTTGCATAACATCAAAACAAAAAATTTCAAATTTTTGTGAATTTTGCACTTTCCAAAAATCAGGGATGTTATAGACTACCACCCTTAAAAGAAATCTCATCCCGAGATTTGGGAGGGCTAGAAAGAAAGATAGCTTTGGGTAAATGGGTTCCAAAACAACTAGATGGGCCATGACCCTTAAAATAAACTTTTGTGGGTAGTCTAAATTATATTGTCGAGTCTATTCTCTTCACCATCCATAATATCCTTGTATAGCAATGTATCAAATCCTTGTGGGCATTTGGGATCTTGAATCAATGTTTTCAACATGTAGGGATCTATGTGTCCATATTCACCTCCAATAGTATGAGTCTATTCTCATAGCCTGGAATGTGGTTTTACTCAAGATGGCTTGAGTAGAACTTTCCTTCGTGGTTGAGTTGTAGACCAACTAATTTCTGTTGAACTACCTTTAACACTGAGGGGTCACTCTTTGATTCAATTAGAAGTCCTTGGTCAGTCTAACATTATCTTCAGCTTCTTGGATGATGTTAGGATCACAGATTTTTTTTCCGAGACCACTCCACAACAAAGGTGTGGTGCATTTCTTCCCATACAGAGCTTCAAATGGTGCCATCTCAATACTAGCTTGATGATTGTTGTTGTAGGAAAAATTCTGCATATGGTAAGTTTTCATCCTAACTAGATCCATAGTCTAAGCACTACCAAATTCTGCGCGATCCGGAACGTTTTGAGCGGCACGTGTTGATAACGTCGAGTGTTTCCGTCGCGAATGGCTGAAAAGTGGAGTTTGCTCTCGACGTATTTGTTTGGTCCGTCGCAGACTAGTTTTGCCCGACTTTTTGCTACTTTTACATCGCGGATTTTCGTCTACGGCCCAGTAGCCCACTAAGAGCCCAGTTGCCTTCGACGAAACTGGCTTGGTCACGTGGTACGTCGCGAATTTTCATCGGACCCACACATCCTGCCAGGTTTGACTGCTTTGACCGGCAACGACAGCGCTCTCTCGCGGTTGTTCCTAACTTTTTTTGCACATGCTCAGCTGTCAGTTCACAAGTTCACACCAGCATCACAAAGGTTACCCGCCATCATCCCAACAAGGATATTTATAATAACTAGAATTATAATAATAACTATAATTAACACCAGTTCACACCAGCATCACAAAGGTTACCCGCCAACATCACAACAGGCTCACATCATTAACTAAATAGTTTCATGTCATCGATAGGGTTCACATCACAACAGGTGCACCTCAGCATCTAAACAGGTGCACATCATAAACTAAATAGTTTCTTATCGATACGGTTCACGTCACTTTTTCCTACTGATCCACCCATTCTGAAGGCATATCCACAGGTTCCACGTCACTTTTCCTTGTCACCAATCCATTCCAAAGGCACATCCACAGGTTCCACGTCACTTTTCAGCGTCCTCAATGCTCTCAAAACGCACATGCAATTGTTCCACAACACTTCTCCCATTGATCCATCCATTCTGAAGCCACAACCACAGGTTCACAAACCCTACAAAAAAAGGCATCATACATGTTTAGCACATCATCAACTACAAGGCCAACCATCAGCACAATCTAATCATCGGCACATGCAACAAAAACAAATAAAAGTGTAATAGTGAGCCTCATTGCCAACCATGGTACATACAAATGACACGCAATAATTCTGACAGATTTACCTACTATAGTAAAATGAGGCACAACTGAACTGGTTCTGCATGCTATTTGCTATAGTAGCCAAACTGCTAGACACATGCTGCATATTAATCATTGGCAGAGATAGTTTAATCATTGGCACACGTATAAAGCACAAATGTTTAGCAATGGAAAGTAAGAAAAGTAGCCTCATACTAATAAGCACAAAACAAAATTAATGAGATTGTGGAACATTTTACCACGGAAGATGAAGAACCAATGTGGTTGTACACAACACTAGGTAAAATTCTCGATGATCTCATCAAGATCGAGTGCATAGTTTAATCATTGTCACATGTACCAAGCATAGATGTTTAGCAATGTAAAACAAGAAAAATAGCCTCGTACTAATTGTTATTTTATTGTGTTCCGAATCCCGTACAAGTGTTGTACTACATATGGAGTCCTACGATACTAAGGCATGCCAACCGTGCTAGACGCACACAACTACAACTCTATTTCGTGTCCGCTAGGAAAGAGAGTTGTTTGCCCCAATATATAGTGCGAGATAGTCATAGAATAGATTGAGAGCGAAAGATGTGAGATCAGGAGAGAGATCCACCAGATTAGCACGTAGAGGGTTTGTCCTCTCGTGTATTGTAATACTCCTCCCAATTATAGTGATACGCCTTTGTGCGTGCCGTGGTTTTCTCCCGTAAGGGTTTCCACGTAAAAATCTGTGCTCTTGTTCTTGGTTGATCTACTTTTCGCTGCGCCGTTTTTTAACAAGTGGTATCAGAGCCCTATTTCAGAGTAGGGATTCGCGATGGCATCGATGAAGTTTGATCTACCGTTGCTGGACTACAAGACGAGGTTTTCTCCGTGGCAAGTAAAGATGTGTGCCGTTCTGTCGCAAGCATCGGATCTTGATGAGGCGTTGGATGCTTTTGGGAATAAGGAAGCGAGGGAGTGGACTCTTGAGGAGAAGCGCAAAGATTGTAAGGCTTTGTCGTTGATTCAAATTCATCTATCTAATGATATCTTGCAAGAGGTGCTGCATGAGAAATCCGCGGCAGCGTTGTGGCTCAAGCTGGAATCAATCTGCATGTCAAAGGATCTAACCAGCAAGATGCATGTTAAGATGAAGTTGTTCTCGCTCAAGATGCAAGATGGTGGTTCTGTAATGAATCACTTGTCGATCTTTAAGGAGATCGTGTCCGACCTAGTGTCGATGGAGGTAAAATAATGAGGAGGTAATTATTAAGCCTGTTGGTAGCCAAAATATACTCTTTGATCTTCAAGGATATTTGTTGTTATGCATGTGAAGGTTTTGTCCTGTTATTTATGTTCGTGATGAGAATCAGTTGTGATGCAAGGAGATACGTGTCTGCTAGATACTACAACATCAGTACTGTTCAGGTTCAAGTACAATTTTTAGTTGTCTTTGCTCTTTCAAGAGGGGTCTATTGCAGAGTTTAAACTCCACTGCATGTTCAGGAGATTTCTTCATCCGACATTTGTTTTACATGGACAGTTTTTTACCATGTCATGGATTTTTCAGACGGCAGTTTTGGTGTACGTGATACGCTCCGTACAAGATGCTCTTGCCTGAGTATTGTTTGCCGAGATTTGTGCTATGTGTTTGTAGCACGTTCAGATTCCATGAGATGAGTTCTTCACAATGGTATGTTCATCAAGATGTTGCACTATGAGCTATGCGCTCGTTTATGCACCACAGGAGATATGATGACTTATGTCATTTGATGATTGAGCAGTTTCAGTTTTTGAGGTCACTGGCACAAACTCAGACTTTTATTGGGAGATCCCAATTTTCGTATGTCTGCTTTGTTGACAGCTGTGTTATGTTATGGATGACCTATGTGATTTGCTCAATATGACTTCGTGAGAAGATTATTAGTCCAATGGACGTTTCAAGGCACAATGTTTACTTGTGATGACTTTAATTGAGGAGTTGATACTATCTATGATTATTGTCCGGGATTTCGTCTCAAGGTGGAGTGTTATTTTATTGTGTTAAGTGTTGTACTACATATGGAGTCCCACGAGACTAAGGCATGCCAACCGTGCTAGACGCACACAACTACAACTCTATTTCGTGTCCGCTAAGAAAGAGAGTTCTTTGCCCCAATATATAGTGCGAGATAGTCATAGAATAGATTGAGAGAGAAAGATGTGAGATCAAGAGAGAGATCCACCAGGTTAGCACGTAGAGGGTTTTTCCTCTCGTGTATTCTAATAATCCTCCCAATTATAGTGATACGCCTTTGTGCGTGCCGTGGTTTTCTCCTGTAAGGGTTTCCACGTAAAAATATGTGTTCTTGTTCTTGGTTGATCTACTTTTCGCTGCGCCGTTTGTAACACTAATAAGCACAGTTTAATCATTAGCACACGTATAAAGCATAGATGTTTAGCAATGGAAAACAAGAAAAGTAGCCGCATACTAATAAGCACAAAACAAAATTAATGAGATCAACGAACATTTTACCAAGGAAGATCCAGAACCAATGTGGTTGTACACAACACTAGGTAAAATGCTCGATGATCTCATCAAGATCGAGTGCACAGTTTAATCATTGACACATGTATCAAACACAGATGTTTAGCAATGGAAAACAAGAAAACTATCCTCATACTAATAAGCACAAAACTAAATTAATGAGATCATTGGACATTTTAGCAAGGAAGATGCAGAACCAATGTGGCTGTACACAACACTAGGTAAATGCTCGATGATCTCATCAAGATCGAGTGCACACTTTAATAATTGGCACATGTATCAAGCACAGATGTTTAGCAATGGAAAACAAGAAAAGTAGCCTCATACTGATAAGCACAAAACTCAATTAATGAGATCGTAGAACATTTACCTCCCGAGTTGGAATTTTACTGTTACGAATCTCCATCTAGTTACGAGTTTCATAAGGATAAGGATACATGGTGCAGAAGCTACAACCTCGACTAGAGTGCTACAGCCAAATATGAAAAGAAGAAAAATCAAACAAGTAGCTACGAAGGCGAAAGGAGATACTAATTTATATGCTAGTATTTACCTTGGGGATCTGAAGAACAGGGGGCCTTGCGAGCTCCAAGGCCTTGTGACGGTGGATCTCCATCTAGGTGGGGGAAGCGATCTTCGAGATACCTGTGACAGTAGCGTGAGCTAAATCCATGGCTGGTGGTGACCTAAAACACGTCAACGACGGTGGACGCCGGCATCTTACCTACATCCGCCGGCATCTAACCCAGAACCACCGCCATCTAACCTAGATCGAATTGTTTGGTTGAGGAAGGGAAGGGAGGCAACCAGCACTTACCAGTCATTGGTTGAGGACGTCGGTGAGGACGGGGAAGCTAGGGAGGGCGCCGCCGTGATAGCCGCCGCCTAGTGGGCGAAGTGGAGGCACTGGGTTTTTTTTGGGAGGGGGGTGGGTCCTGGCCCCTCTACATTAGCCGGAAGGGGGTAGCAAAGTAGAACTAGTTGCTTGGTTGTGTCATGTTAGTCCCAAGGAACACCGAAGACATTTTAGGGCCCACCTATTGGCAAGGTTCCCCCATTCAGTCAGATCCGGGAGTTTCATGGTGTGTGAGAGTTGAATTCGCCGGTGAGGCCATAACACAGGGAGTGATGTTATATTTGGCATCCAAGACACATGGAACACTATAAAACACATGGTATGTCATACCATGGGACTTGGTGGGATTCAGACGCTCCGGAGCCCCTCTCCGGTGAAACCCTAGCCCCGCTGTAGAAAAAGACAAAACTGCCGTCCTGGCCACTCTACGTGTGCCGGAAGGGGTAGCAAAGTGGAACTAGTTGCTTGGTTTTGTCATTTTAGTCCCAAGGAACACCCAATATAATGGTAGGGCCCACCTATTTTCAAGGTTCCCCGCGTTCCATCAGATCCGGGAGTTTCGGGGTGTGTGGGCAGTCCTGGAACCTGGAAGAGGAATGTGACGCCGGTGAGGCCATAACACAGGGAGTGATGGTATATTTGGCATCCAAGACAAATGGAACACTCTAACACAAATGTTATGGAATACCATGCGACTTGGTGGGATTCAGATGCTCCGGAGCCCCTCTCCGGTGAAACCCTAGCCCCGTTGTTGAAAAAGACGGAACTACCGTCCTGGCCCCTCTACGTGAGCCGGAAGGGGGTAGAAAAGTGGAACTAGTTGCTTGGTTGTGTCATGTTAGGCCCAAGGAACACCGAAGACAATGGTAGGGCCCACCTATTGGCAAGGTTCCCCCCGTTTCGTCAGATCTGGGAGTTTCGGGGTGTCAGCAGTCCTTGAACCCGGAAGAGGGAATCCGACACCGGTGAGGCCATACCACAGGGAGTGATGGGATCTTTGGCATCCAAGACACATGGCACACTATAAAACACATGGTATGGAATACCATGGGACTTGGTGGGATTCAGACGCTCCGGAGCCCCTCTCCGGTGAAACCCTAGCCCCATTGTAGAAAAAGACGGAACTGCCGTCCTGGCCCACTTACGTGAGCCGGAGGGGGTAGCTAAGTGGAACTAGTTGCTTGGTTGTGACATGTTAGGCCCAAGGAACACCCAAGACAATGGTACGGCCCACCTATTGCCAAGGTTCCCCCGTTCCATCAGATCCAGGAGTTTCGGGGTGTGAGCAGTCCTCGAACCCGGAAGTGGGAATCCGACGCTGGTGAGGCCATAACACATGGAATGATGGTATCTTTGTCATCCAAGACACATGGAACACTCTAACACACATGGTATGGAATACCATGGGACTTGGTGGGATTCAGACGCTCCGGAGATCCTCTCTGGTGAAACCCTAGCCCCGTTGTAGAAAAAGACGACACTGCCATCCTGGCCCCACTACGTGAGCCGGAAGGGGTAGCAAAGTGGAACTAGTTGCTTGGTTGTGTCATTTTAGTCCCAAGGAACACCCAAGATAATGGTATGGCCCACCTATTTTCAAGGTTCCCCGCGTTCCGTCAGATCCGGGAGTTTCGGGGTGTGTGAGCAGTCCTGGAACCCGGAGGAGGGAATCTGACGCCGGTGAGGCCATAACACAGGGAGTGATGGTATATTTGGCATCCAAGACACATGGAACACTCTAAAACAAATGGTATGGAATACCATGCGACTTGGTGGGATTCAGACGCTCCGGAGCCCCTCTCCGGTGAAACCCTAGCCCCGTTGTAGAAAAAGACGGAACTACCGTCCTGGCCCCTTTACGTGAGCTGGAAGGGGGTAGAAATGTGGAACTAGTTGCTTGGTTGTGTCATGTTATGCCCAAGGAACACTGAAGACAATGTTAGGGCCCACCTATTGGCAAGGTTCCCCCCGTTCCGTCAGATCCAGGAGTTTCGGGGTGTTAGCAGTCCTCGAACCCGGAAGAGGGAATCCGACACCGGTGAGGCCATACCACAGGGAGTGATGGGATCTTTGGCATCCAAGACACATGGAACACTATAACACACATGGTATGGCATACCATGGGACTTTGTGGGATTCAAACGCTCCGGAGCCCCTCTCCGGTGAAACCCTAGCCCCGTTGTAGAAAAAGACGGAACTGCCGTCCTGGCCCATCTACGTGAGCCGGAAGGGGGTAGCAAAGTGGAAATAGTTGCTTGGTTGTGACATTTTAGGCCCAAGGAACACCCTAGACAATGGTACGGCCGACCTATTGCCAAGGTTCCCCAGTTCCATCAGATCCGGGAGTTTCGGGGTGTGAGCAGTCCTCGAACCCGGAAGAGGGAATCCGACGCCGGTGAGGCCATAACACAAGGAATGATGGTATCTTTGGCATCCAAGACACATGGAACACTCTAGCACACATGGTATGGAATACCATGGGACTTGGTGGGATTCAGACGCTCCGGAGACCCTCTCCGGTGAAACCCTAGCCCCATTGTAGAAAAAGACGGAACTGCCGTCATGGCCCCTCTGCGTGAGCCGGAAGGGGGTAGCAAAGTGGAACTAGTTGGTTGGTTGTGTCATTTTAGTCCCAAGGAACACCCAAGACAATGGTAGGGACCACCTATTGGCAAGGTTCCCCCCGTTCCGTCAGATCCATGAGTTTTGGGGTGTGAGAAGTCCTGGAACCCGGAAGAGGGAATCCGACGCTGGTGAGGCCATAACACAGGGAGTGATGGTATATTTGACATCCAAGACACATGGAACACTCTAACACACATGGTATGGAATACCATGGGAATTGGTGGGATTCAGAAGCTCCGGAGCCCCTCTCAGGTGAAACCCTAGCCCCGCTGTAGAAAAAGACAAAAATGCCGTCCTGGCCACTCTACGTGTGCCGGAAGGGGGTAGCAAAGTGGAACTAGTTGCTGGTTGTGTCATGTTAGGACCAAAGAACTCCCAAGATAATGGTATGGCCCACCTATTTTCAAGGTTCCCCGCGTTCCGTCAGATCCGGGAGTTTCGGGGTGTGAGGAGTCCTGGAACCGGGAAGAGGGAATCTGACGCCGGTGAGGCCATAACACAGGGAGTGATGGTATATTTGGCATCCAAGACACATGGAACACTCTAACACAAATTTTATGGAATACTATACGACTTGGTGGGATTCAGACGCTCCGGAGCTCCTCTCCGGTGAAACCCTAGCCCCGTTGTAGAAAAAGACGGAACTGCCGTCGTGGCCCCTCTACGTGAGCCGGAAGGGGGTAGAAAAGTGGAACTAGTTGCTTGGTTGTGTCATGTTAGGCCCAAGTAACACCCAAGACAATGGTAGGGCCCACCTATTGGCACGGTTCCCCCCGTTCCGTCAGATCCGGGAGTTTCGGGGTGTCAGCAGTCCTCGAACCCAGAAGAGGGAATTCGACGCCGGTGAGGCCATAACACAGGGAATGATGGTATCATTGGAATCCAAGACACATGGAACACTATTAAAACACATGGTATGG
Organism: Alopecurus myosuroides; assembly: GCA_028641055.1. Taxonomy (NCBI): domain Eukaryota; kingdom Viridiplantae; phylum Streptophyta; class Magnoliopsida; order Poales; family Poaceae; genus Alopecurus; species Alopecurus myosuroides. Next base: position 10,640 of record JAPCYS010000279.1, on the reverse strand, counting down.
AATACCATGGGACTTGGTGGGATTCAGACGCTCCGGAGACCCTCTCCGGTGAAACCCTAGCCCCACTGTAGAAAAAGACGGAACTGCCGTCATGGCCCCTCTGCGTGAGCCGGAAGGGGGTAGCAAAGTGGAACTAGTTGGTTGGTTGTGTCATTTTAGTCCCAAGGAACACCCAAGACAATGGTAGGGCCCACCTATTGGCAAGGCTCCCCCCGTTCCGTCAGATCCGGGAGTTTTGGGGTGTGAGCAGTCCTAGAACCCGGAAGAGGGAATCCGACGCCGGTGAGGCCATAACACAGGGAGTGATGGTATCTTTGACATCCAAGACACATGGAGCACTCTAACACACATTTTATGGCATACCATCGGAATTGGTGGGATTCAGAAGCGCCGGAGCCCCTCTCAGGTGAAACCCTAGCCCCGCTGTAGAAAAAGACAAAACTGCCGTCCTGGCCACTCTACGTGTGCCCGAAGGGGGTAGCAAAGTGGAACTAGTTTCTTGGTTGTGTCATTTTAGGACCAAGGAACACCAAATATAATGGTAGGGCCCACCTATTTTCAAGGTTTCCCGCGTTCCGTCATATCCAGGAGTTTCGGGGTGTGTGAGCAGTCCTGGAACCCGGAAGAGGGAATCTGACGCCGGGGAGGCCATAACACAGGGAGTGATGGTATATTTGGCATCCAAGACACATGGAACACTATAACACACATGTTATGGCATACCATGGGACTTGGTGGGATTCAGACGCTCCGGAGACCCTCTCCGCTGAAACCCTAGACCCACTGTAGAAAATGACGGAACTGTCGTCCGGGCCCCTCTACGTGAGCCGGAAGGGGGTAGCAAAGTGGAACTAGTTGCTTGGTTGTGTCATGTTAGGCACAAGGAACACCCAAGGCAATGGTAGGGCCCACCTATTGGAAAGGTTACCCCCGTTCCGTCAGATCCGGGAGTTTCGGGGTGTGAGCAGTCCTTGAACCTAGAAGAGGGAATCCGACGCCGGTGAGGCCATAACAGAGGGAGTGATCGGATCTTTGGCATCCAAGAAACATGGAACACTATAACACACATGGTAGGGCATACCATGGGACTTGGTGGGATTCAGACGCTCCGGAGCCCCTCTCCGGTGAAACCCTATCCCCGCTGTAGAAAAAGACGGAAATGCCGTCCTGGCCCATCTACGTGAGCCGGAAGGGGGTAACAAAGTGGAACTAGTTGCTTGGTTGTGTCATTTTAGGCCCAAGGAACACCCAAGACAATGGTAGGGACCACCTATTGGCAAGGTTCCCCCGTTCCGTCAGATCCGGGAGTTTCTGGTGTGAGCAGTCCTCGAACCCGGAAGAAGGAATCCGACGCCGGTGAGGCCATAACACAAGGAGTGATGGTATCTTTGGCATCCAAGACACATGGAACACTCTAAAACACATGGTATGGAATACCATGGGACTTGGTGGGATTCAGACGCTCCGGAGCCCCTCTCCGGTGAAACCCTAGCCCCACTGTAGAAAAATACGGAACTGCCGTCCTGGCCCCTCTACGTGAGTCGGAAGGGGGTAGCAAAGTGGAACTAGTTGCTTGGTTGTGTCATCTTAGTCCCAAGGAACACCCAAGAAAATGGTAGGGCCCACCTATTGGCAAGGTTCCCCGCGTTCCGTCAGATCCGGAAGTTTGGGGGTGTGTGAGCAGTTCTGGAACCCGGAAGAGGGAATCCGACGCCGGTGAGGCCATAACATAAGGAGTGATGGTATCTTTGGCATCCAAGACACATGGAACACTCTAACACACATGGTATGGTATACCATGGGACTTGGTGGGATTCAGATGCTCCGGAGCCCGTCTCCGGTGAAACCCTAGCCCCGTTGTAGAAAAACATGAAACTGTCGTCCTGGCCCCACTACGTGAGCCGGAAGGGGTAGCAAAGTTGAACTAGTTGTTTGGTTGTGTAATTTTAGTCCCAAGGAACACCCAAGACAATTTTAGGGCCCACCTATTTTCATGGTTCCCCGCGTTCCGTCAGATCCGGGAGTTTCGGGGTGTGTGAGCAGTCCTGGAACCCAAAAGAGGGAATCCGACGCCGTTGAGGCCCTAACACAGGGAGTGATGATATATTTGGAATACAATACTCATGGAACACTCTAACACACATGGTATGGAATACCATGGGATTTGGTGGGATTGAGATGCTCCGGAGCCCCTCTCCGGTGAAACCCTAGCCCCGCTGTAGAAAAAGACGGAACTGCCAATCTAGCCCCTCTACGTGAGCCAGAAGGGGTAGAAAAGTGGAACTAGTTGCTTGGTTGTGTCATGTTAGGCCCAGGGAACACCGAAGACAATGGTAGGGCCCACCTATTGTCAAGGTTCCCCACGGTCCGTCAGATCCGGGAGTTTCGGGGTGTGTGAGCAGTCCTCGAACTCGAAAGAGGGAATCCGACGCTGGTGAGGCCATAACACAGGGAGTGATGGTATCTTCGGCATCCAAGACACATGGCGCACTCTAACACACATGGTATGGCATACCATGGGACTTGGTGGCATTCAGACGCTCCGGAGCCCCTCTCCGGTGAAACCCTAGCCCCGTTGTAGAAAAAGACGGAACTGCCATCCTAGCCCCACTACGTGAGCCGGAATGGGGTAGCAAAGTGGAACTAGTTGCTTGGTTGTGTCATTTTAGTCCCAAAGAACACCCAAGACAATTTTAGGGCCCACCTATTGTCACGGTTCCCCGCGTTCCGTCAGATCCGGGAGTTTCGGGGTGTGAGCAGTCCTGGAACCCGGAAGAGGGAATCCGACGCCGGTGAGGCCATAACACAGGGAGTGATGGTATCTTTGGCATCCAAGACACATGAAACACTCTAGCACACATGTTATGGCATACCATGGGACTTGGTGGGATTCAGGCGCTCCGGAGCCCCTCTCTGGTGAAACCCTAGCCCCGTTGTAGAAAAAGACGGAACTGCCGTCCTGACCCCTCTACGTGAGCCGGAAGGGGGTAGAAAAGTGGAACTAGTTGCTTGGTTGTGTCATGTTAGGCTCAAGGAACACCCAAGACAATGGTATGGCCCACCTATTTGTCGGGGGATTACCCCCGAGTAGGGGTAAGGCAAGTACTAAAGGCAAGATCAGAAAAGCAGTTTTACCAAGTTGGCTGGCTACCTGGTACCCGCTACCCGGTGGACAGCTATTCGGTCGTACCTACCAATGGCCAGGAGGAAGAATCAAGGAAGTTATATTCTTCCGAGTAGAGGAAGTTGTCCGGGTAGAGGGAATGGATTCCTACTCGGACACGAAGTCAATGGAGCCGTTCTGACACAGGATCCCGCGTATCCTGTGTTAGTACAGCGTGCGGTTCAACTTACAGAGTACGTGACTATACGCACCACGGTGTGTCTACAGTGATGTAGGCGCCTGTCTAGTCCTGTCACTGACAGAGGGGACAGGACAAGGCTAGGGGCCTACCCTATCTCACTGACAAGGGTGGACAGGTCCCATCTCCGAACGGCGCAACGACTTACGGGGCGAGTGTCAGCGACAACCCGGAGGCGTGCGCGGTTCTGCAGGGCTACTGTCACATCTCGCTGTACCTGATAGTAGTTTTCTATTCGGCTGGGCACCAGTATATAAGGTTCCCCGCCTCCTCCTGTGCGAGGGTCGACGCTCTGGATCGCTTCACTACTCACATAAAGAACTAGAGAGAAGAGTGGCTACTCGGCTGAAGGCCTGATTGTACTGTGGCTACTCGGTAACACACATATAAAGAGAAAGGCAGGAGTAGGGGTGTTACCTCCACACAAGGGCCCTGAACCTGGGTAAGATCTTGGTGTTTGCATTGTTTGTGATCTACTCCACGCGGCTACTCGCCGTGTGATCCCTCCCCGAGCACCTCCAGCGTCCATCGGCCCCAACTTTAGCCATCCCATGGCATCTGCCGTGATACCACCACGACACTTGGCGCCCACCATGGGGCAGACAGAGGCGATGGCTGGAGTCCATGTTCGGACGGGACCCGTTTCCGCTACCGGGGAGCGCGTGGTCTGTGGCCTTGTCCACAGATTCGGCTCCTTCGACTTCGTCACCGACAACGCCGGAGATTTCGGCAGGAGGCCCCTGCCGGAAGGCGGCTCGGTGCTCTCCTTCGGCTCGCACCTCGTCTACGTCGCCACCGCCATCGTCCGCGAGTTCCCAGAGGAGGTGCTGGTCGCGGAGGATCCTCCTGCTATGATCGCTGCCCGCGGAAGGCCGATTGGCCGTTCTGCGGACAGCGTGGAGGTAATGGTGGCGGCCTGGCTGCCGATGTCGGGAAGGGCGCGGCTGCTGCCGCAGGCGTCATTGAGGATCTCGCTGGCTCGAGTGCTGGCGGGAAGACCCACAAGCCCTACGAGAAGGACTGCAACCTTCCCCTCTCCACTACACCGACAATACCGGCATCCGCCGTGCGGATGGACATGCCGCCTCCCACCGAGCTTGAGCTCTTGACCATGAGGGCACAGCTCGACAGGCAGCGCCAGGAGTTGCTCTCCGAGCAGCTGGAGCTGGATAAGTTTAGGCTCGAGCTTAGCCTAGATGAGAACGAGTACAACAAGGCCCACGGCTTTACTCCTGTTGCTAGGAAGTCTAGCAAAGTAGGCGCTACGTATCGCAACTTAGGCGCCGAGATGGCGACAGTTGTAGAGGCTCCTAGCCAATCTGCCACCGCAAACACCTCCACCAGGCCTAGATACAGCACCCCCGCCAAAACCCTTAGAGCTGCAGAGGCTGTAGCTGTAGAGTTGCCAAACCTAGCTGGCGACGCGCGCGCTAGGTAGCAGGAGAGGCTCAATGAGCTGGTGCTAGAGGCTGCTAGGCAGAATGAAGAGTTCAGGAAAGACAATCCGGGTGCTGGTGCTTCTCAGGTGGTGCATTCGCATGCGGACAGATCTAACGATCATGCCTCATCCCCGCATCCCAGTCGCGAGAGGGACCAGAGTGTGCGCTCTGGGAAAGGTAGAGAGATGCAGGTGTACGACCCGGTTCTCTCCGCGAAACAGGACGCTGTGCCGCGAGAATCCGGTCAGAAACACACTACTGCAGGAGCAGGCTATCAAGCCCATAAAGCTCAGAGTAGGGCACAAAGAGGAGACAACGCGGGGCCTTCTCGACGTCCTGCTGCTCAGCCTACTCGGCAGAGGACGCAGCAGCCTGCTGCCGCACAGCCGCGTGCGGCTGCGCTAGCAGCCAACCCTGTGGTGCAACCCTCTATCGTGCAGGAGAACATATACGATGATGGCTACTCGGCGATGGGGCTAGCCGGTTATGCTGACCCCAGGAATGTTGCCGATCGCCTTGGTGAGCGCATGTTGGAGCCCAGTGATGCCAGGTTGTCGCACCCGGACTTCTAGGGGATACTCACTGTACGAACTGAACAGTATTTCGATTGGATTACGGGGCTTACCGGCACCCGCATCTCTTACGAGTAGGCCAACACCTATGTGTGACAACCAATCTTTACTATTCACCGTCGATGTAAACTATCCCGTAGAAATCAGGACACTACCATTGACGTACTTCATACCATACACACATGGTACGTCAACGGCTTTGAACAAGATGATAACATAACACATCTCTAGGACACAAAAGATTGAAATAAGTTGCAACTGGCTGCACTAACCAACTACAGAACATACTACAACTTCCGGTGTAACAGAAAGAGATAAGATAGCGTATCGTAACCAACTGTAGCTAACCACCAAACAAAACCCATCCTGGACCTCGCCCCTTATCCAAAGAAGCAATCCGAGGATAACTCACACCGTTGGATTAATGATGGATCAAATTGTTGTGTCAATAAGCCTATTACTAGTCAAGTTATCATTAGTTAGGTGTAAGTTGTTCTGAGTACTTGTTAGCCAGTACTTTCACCAAGTCAACCATAACCGCGGAAAACACGGCTTCTCGAGAAGATTTATCCCTGCAGGGGTGCACCAATTTGGCCGTACACGTAAGAATAACCCGCCAGATGGGAAGGCCTTTCCCACCAAGCGGGGCACTCAACACAACTCAACTCTTCTTCGCATCAAGCCCAAAGCACCATGTGCTGTGCGTGCGCGGCTAATCGAGCCCCACGAAGAAAAGGGGACCCTCATAGCACTGGAAGACCACGCCGCCCTAAATGCCGACTACAAAAGTTCCACCCTGGCCTCGGGTTCGTACCTGCATATGCGTGCATCAAATGGAAAGCCCGAACTAAATGTGGTGATTTGGACGAGATGCGAATCGAATCAAATTGAGGGGGGCGCCCATACACGCTTCCCACATGCGGATAGTGCGCTCATCATGGATCAGTAGACAAGACCCTTTTCCTATTAGGGTCGACACTAGCAGGCCTCAAAACCACGCCGGGCCTCCTGCCGGTGCCTTATCAGCAAATTATTATTACCTCAAATTAACAGGTTGTTGTTTAACATCGAGCCCCAGAATATAACAGAATATAATAACAGAAAGTAACTGATAACAGACTCGAGCCAAACAACCCTAAGCATGCTAGTAAGACACGGGCTCAAGCAACGGGGTTTTAGGACTGGAGATGGGGCAATATAAGGGTTTAGGGTATCATGTGATAGGTTCGTAACAGAAGCAACGATACATAGGGCTAGCAAATATAGGCAACGGAAAGTATCGGTAACCAATGTTGAAAGGAACACAATGGTTCATGTGAGTGATAACTTGCCTGCAAACCCAGTAGCCGGGTACTGAGCTAGATCCTCAGAAGGGGTGTCGTAAAGATCGTCGGTATCAACGTCGTCGTCTATCCGAGAAGAAGCAAACAAACAATACAGGAAAATAAACAATCAATATCATGGCATAGTGCACAATCATGGGATGATGCATGTCAAGTTAATAGATGCATCAAAATAAACTAACTGACATGGTAACACAATTTAAATGGACACATATGCAATTTTGAGTTGCATATGAAAAGGCCATGGATCTTGGTTAGATTATTTGTTTTCCCACTAATCAACAGGTGAAGGTGGATTAGTATGATGCATTCATGAGGAAAACAACAAAATAACAACAATAGAACCAAGTTAAAATAGGGTTTACCAATTTAGAAATTTATTTATTAAGTTAGAGAATTTTTTTGGTTCCTTAAAGGTGACACACATGTATTTGTTGTTTTCACCAAGGTAACTTGTGCAAAATCAATAACAAAACTCATATTTGAAAAGATCATGAAATTTTAGGTGGATTACATGTTTCAAATATTGAAAAAGGCATTAGGATGGATTTATTATGACTTAAACAAAATTAAACAAGTTTTAAATGAATTTAAAACAAGCATGAATTTTTATTTGAATTTTATTTGCTCAGAACATAATTTCAAACTCATATTTGAAAAGTTCATATTTTGGTGGTTTGAAAACATATTTTGCATGTTCAAAAATATTTTATATTGAGCAAGTTATGATTTTATCAATTTTAAATGAATTAAACAAGTATTAAATTATTTAGGCAATTTAAATTATTCAAACCATGAAAAAAATTATATTTAAAAAGGGTATTTGAAATAGCATTGAAATAATATTTTATTTGCATGAATTGGATTTATTATGATTTAGTTATGCAATTTAGCAAATTACAATTGAATTATTTGAATTCAAATTTGAATTGCATTTTGAAATTTCAAAACAGTACACAAATGGCATAGTTGGGTAGACAATTAAATTTAGGACAATAACATATTTAACTTTTATTATTTAGAGTTATAGATTAAAAGTTATTAACCAATTAAAATTGAGGACTAATCTGTAATTAAAAGGTTCTATTTTTGAAAACAGAAAAACGCAGAAACTTTTGTTACAGCACTCTGGTCTAGCGCTAGTCACTGCCACGTGGGCCTGTGGCCAGCGTGGCGCGCGCGCGCACGCGTGGCAGCGAGGCCCGCTGACGGGTGGGGCTGGGTGGTCAGCACAGCGCGAAAAAAAGGTGTTGGTTTTAATCGAGCCGCGAGGGATTCGACCCGCGCACCTCTCGCTGCGCGCACAAGGCACGGAACCAGTGGGGAGATCTAACTAACTGAATTTTGCGCGCGCTGAAACTGAAGCTAACTGACAGAGATTTGATCGTTGCTCGCCGGCGGGGAGACAATGCGGCAGTGCTCGATGCAGCTGGGGTGCAGTGGGGTGTTGGATACGGTGGACGTGCCCGGAACCGCGGGGATTGTGAACAGCAGAGAGGGGGAGTAGGGGATGGGTGCCACGGTGGCTCACCAGGAGATTGGAGGGTGGCAGAGCTCGGGGCAGACGGCGGCGGAGCGGTCGTGGACGGCGGCGCGTATCCAGGGGGTCACCGTGATCCCTTCGGTGTCGAAACAGTAGCGGGGAAGAGGATGGTTCGATTTCAGAGGCTAGACGAGGGAGTGGTGCTGTGAGGTGGTTGCGGCCATCGGAAGTTCAGAGATGAACATCTCCGGCGAGGAGTGACAGGGAGTGGGATGTGGCCGGGAGAGGGGCAGACGGCGGCGGCGCGAGGGGGAAATAGTGACCTAGGGTTAGGGGTAGGTGGCGCGGAGCCCTAGGGGCTATATAGGGGCAGAGGAGCAACGGATCACCGTCGGGAGATGACTGCGTCGGCCGTGGCGCTCCGGATGGACGCCGTACAGGTTGATGACGAAGGATTAGAACGGAAAAAAAAACGAAACGGTACGTTTAAGTGATTGGGCTGGGAGCGAGAGGAAAAGGCCGGGCTGGCGCGGAAGAAAAAGTTAGTTGGGCTAGGAGCAGCCCATCTCCCCTTTGGCGCCAGAAAAAGGTTTTGTTTTTATTTTCTCTCCTGTTTTTTTTTGCTGAAAAAGAAATTGGAATGATTTGCTAGATTTTAACTTAGTAAAAAAAATGTGGGAAAATTAGGGTAACCCTTTTAGGTCAAAAGCAAACAAATGATAAGTTTTATTTTCAAAAAGTTTGAAATTTGTTTGCTGTTTGAATTTAAACCATAATTTGGGGAATTTTCAATATTACATGCTCATTAATAAAAACCCACTTTTAAATAGGGTAACCCCTATGTTAAATTATAAACCATTGATCAAAAGTGTTTTATAATTTAAATGAATTCAATTGGTTGCTGTTTGATGCTTGAATTTGGAATTTTAAATGTGATTGGAAATTAAATGATTGATTAGAACCATCATTTTAACAAGTGATCACTATGGCATAAAATGAAACCAATTGGTTGTTATTATTTGTGATTTTTATTTAAAATGTTGTAACAGAGCAAGTATGAAAGAATCATTTGAATGAAGTTTAAATTTGAATTGGGAAAACAGGGAAAAACAGATGCATCAAATAAGAAACAAATGCAAACAGAATGAAAACAATATGATGACCTGATGCAATACTTTAATAAACATGCAACAAACATTCTAAGGGGATGGTTTTCATACTTGGGATGTTACAAAACGCCCCCCCTTGAAGGAATCGCGCCCCGAGATTCCTACTGAGAAAGGAAAAGGTCCGGATACTTCTTGCGAAGATCCTCTTCGGTCTCCCACGTTGCCTCTTTATCGGAATGATGCGACCACTGCACTTTCAAGAACTTGGTGCTCTTGTTGCGAGTCTTACGCTCGGTCTCATCGAGAATATGAACAGGGTGCTCCTCATAAGATAGATCATCTTGCAGTTCAATGGAATCATGATCAACTGCACGATCTGGATCTTTGAAACACCTCTTGAGCTGTGACACGTGGAACACATCGTGCACCTTTGATAGCTTTTCTGGAAGTTCAAGACGATAAGCATTTTCTGCCCGCCTTGAGAGAATGTTGAAAGGACCAATGTACCTTGGTGCGAGCTTTCGTTTCACACCGAAATGATGGGTGCCTCTGAGGGGAGTTACACGGAGATATGCCTTGTCACCAGGTGCATAGATCATATCCCTGTGCTTGCTGTCATAGTAGCTTTTCTGACGAGACTGAGCAATCTTGAGATTGTCACGAATGATACGAACTTTCTCCTCGGCTTTCTTAACAATGTCAGGGCCTAAGAGTGAACGTTCACCAGCTCCAGACCAATTGATTGGACTCCTGCATCTGCAGCCATAGAGTGCTTCAAATGGTGCCATGCCTAGGCTTGCCTGGTAGCTGTTGTTGTAGGAGAATTCAGCATATGGAAGGCAATCCTCCCATTTCATGCCAAAAGAGATACCACATGCTCTGAGCATATCCTCGAGAATCTGATTGACTCTTTCGACTTGCCCCTGAGACTGAGGGTGATAAGCTGTGCTGAACAGAAGTTTGGTGCCCAATGCATCTTGGAAACTCTTCCAGAAATGAGAAGTGAATATGCTTCCACGGTCTGAACTTATTTCCAATGGAACACCATGAAGAGGAACAATCTTTGCTGTGTAGAGCTCTGCTAACTGGCTAGCTGAGATAGCTTCCTTGACAGCAAAGAAGTGAGCTACCTTAGTGAGACGATCAATAACAACGAAGATTGCATCGTTGCCCTTCTTGGACTTTGGAAAACCAGTGACGAAGTCCATTTCAATCATGTCCCACTTCCACTCAGGAATTTTCAGAGGTTGGAGTAGACCTGCTGTTTTCTGATGGACTGCCTTAACACGTTGACAAACGTCGCATTCAGAAACGTATTGAGCAATTTCACGT
>JAPCYS010002318.1:0-38786 GCA_028641055.1 Alopecurus myosuroides | reverse complement strand
TATGGAGTAGTCCCGAACCTATAGGCTAACACACTTAAGGGTAGACAACGCTTGAGATGATTTTAGAATTATCGAAATTAGGAAGAGAGAAACCGAAATGGTTCCGGGAAAGAGAAAGAGACATCAGAAGAGTTCCTGGAAATAAAGAAGGGGTACCGCAAGTATTCCGGGGTGCCGAAAAAGTTCGGGGTGGTAAGAAAGGAGTTACGTAGCCACTGGAATTAATTTGATATTAAATAATATATATAAATTAATTAATTCTATATATTAAATTAAATTTAATAATATGTAAATATATTTAAATTTATATTTAAATAAATAATTAATTGATTTAAGTATATTTATTTAGTTAAATATATTAATTAATTAATTTAATAATAAAAAAGGAAAGAGCCTCACGTGTAGAGCTTGCTCTCCACATGGGCCTTAGGCCACACACGGCCAAGGAGATTGTGCGGCCATTTATTAGCCAAATGACCTCCACCCCTTTTTTTCTTTTTCTTTAGTTTCACATTGGTGGAACAAAGAGAGATGTACCCCTTTGCCCCCTATATAAGAAGAGGCATGGTGTCACTTTTTGACATATAATTTTTTTTGGGAAAAATACAAATTGCACGGTTATCTCTCTTTCTCTCTCCTACATCCGTGGCCCCAAAGTTTGGGCTGCGCGTGGGAGATTTTCTCTATACTCTAGCACGCCGTTGTGCTAGGAAAATTCTGTTCCAGGAGATCTATTTCCGCAACCTCTGCTGGGCCGGAGACCGAGGATCATCGTCATACACCGTATGTGTGTGATACCTACGAGGCGCAACATTTGGGACGCTACACTTTGTCGTTGCTCCGAAAGGCTGTCGACAACTCGTGAAGTTCGTCATGACCTTGAGGTCGACTTCGTCGTCTTCATCAGCAATGCATGTGCAGGGGTGTAATCCCCGCATAATAGTCTACAATTGTATGTCATCGGAACTTCGCTTTAACCGTTATGGCTTTACTAGTAGATAAATCTCGGCAGTTTTGGGTGCTCGTTAGTCGTAATTTTTTTTGAAATTCTACTACGAAACCCTTCAACTATTTGATTGCCCTCCATTCTTGACAAACGAGGATGAGTGCTATATTGATGAATGTGATGATCTTATTGATTCTCTTGAAATATTTTATTTTTGATGAAATTGATACTTGCTATACTTGTGACCTTGATGCTTCTATGAATGAAACTTGTGAAAATGATTTTGCTATTGTTATTTATGATAATACATGCTACTTTGATAAATCTATGATAATCCTCTATTTTCTACTACTATTGATATATATGATAATGAGGACGTTTTCTTAGAAAATTTATTTGATAATGCTATAGATGATGGTCCCATGTTACTTGATAACATTACAATGCTATTGAAAATAGGATTGAGAGGCTTTGAATTTTGCTAAAACGAGTCGTCTCATATCTTTGGAGAGTGATCAATCATCTTGTTATAATATTGCTAAAAGTGGGTTGGAAGAGGTCATGATTTTAAATTTTGATCCACTCTTTTGGAGCTTGATATGAGTTATGTGCTTTAGATCATACCAAACATGTTTTGTGCGATAGTTATATTGTTAAGTTTGTTCATGATGCTACTGAAAATTATTATGAGAGAGGAAAATATGGTTGTAGAAATTTTCATGTTACTAAAATGGCTCTTTTTATGTTGAAAATTTTGAAGTTGTTCTTGTTTTGCCTTCTAATGCTTGCTAGTTTGTGCTTCTTCAATTTATTTATTTACAAGATTACTATTCATAAGAAGTGGGTTAGATTTAAATGTGTTTCATATTTTCTTATTGATGCTCTCTTTTGCGGCAATTCATATTTCTTATATATGCATCTTTGAAATTACTGAGCCTATCTTAATGGCTATAAAGAAAGAGCTCTTGGGAGACAACCCTTGCTATTTTTGCTTTCAGTTTTGAGTTCTTTTCTATATCCTTTATTGGTAGGAAACACGAATTATAAAAAAAAGTTTTCCTTGTTATCTAAAACTTTCAAAAAGAGAAGTGATTAAGAAGGTGAGCATTGATGAAGTAGGGGTCGACCTTGAACACTTGTGGTCTCCATACATTCTAGTAAATCTCCATATGTTGCTTCCTTCATGTATCTTCACACATTGGATTAAGATCTAACCGATCTACCTTGATTTCCTTTTTCCACAATAGTAAGAAGCCACCTTTCCTTCCATCACTTGAACACACAAACATACCATCCATCTTCAATCTTCTCCTTAAACACTCTGTTGGATAAGAATCGAGACGCGTCTCCAATAAAAACATAACATTTGGTTCATATTTCTGCTTAACACACCGTAGAGAACGAACTTCCGGTTCACTCTGTAGTCCCTGACAGTTTTGGGATAGGAGTTCCATTGTGTCCGACGGTCACTCTCGAAGAGGGCCGCCGATCCTACAGCTGTGTTTGTTTTTCTCGTATTTGAAATCGCTGATCCATCATGTGATTAGTTTGCTTCTTCTTATTTTGATTTTTCTGTGGTGTCAACGTTGATGTTGTTTTTCCAAGATTCCTGTCCAGCTTCAAAGGCCACATTAGTGTATAGCACTAATGCATTGCCTGAGTCTTCTACCTCATGTCTTCCCAATGATGAGTCCTCAACACTCCTTTTTTTCCAAGGGGATCCTCTATCAAAGTTGTGTATGTTGTCTTCTCTTTTTCAATATATGTACAATTATCCATCTCTTCCCCATTTTTTGGTTGCTATTCCATCTCCAAGAAGTCTTCAAATTTGTGCCCCCCAATAGTAGGGTTCGCCTCGAACTGATCATATTTATTCAAACCTCTACCCAATCCTCTTCCCGCCTGAGCTCTTCCAAGACCCCTACCAAAGTCTTCACCACTTCTGCCGCTCGGAGAGCCTAAATATCATCTACCTCCACCTCGAGCTAAACCTTGTTCCCTTCCCTCCTCGGCTAGGATAAATTGTCCCTAGCCAAAATTAGAAGCATCATGTTCACCATCCCTACATTCCTCATGCCAATGTCCCATCAACCCGCAAAAGTGGCAAAAGCTTCTCGTACTTTAATTGGTACCACTCTTTCTTCCCTTCCCTGGTTGTCGAGACATCGTAGTAGTTTTCATAGACGGGGGTGCCATGAGACTACGGTAGAGACGTGGGGTAACGGGATAGCGTAGTAACACAGAACACGGGATTTTACCCAGGTTCGGTACGTCGCGACAGTACGGCGTACCTACTCCTGCACTTCTCACTAATTGGGACTAAAGCCCGTATAACAGGGTTACAGTGTGAGGGAATAGATCTAGCTACTCGGCGAGGATGAACTTCTCGGCGAGTTGCGTAGAGCTTGAACTTGTGTCTAACTTGTGCTTGTTTAATCTATCTCCCGTCCGGCTTTATATAATAGCCGGATTAGGGCTTACAGAATAGGAAACCTAGAAGACTACGTTTAACTTGTAACTTGGAAAGTAAGGAATCCGTCTTCTCCTCCAAGCCAGATCACGCGGGCCGTGATCCGGGTTCTTCTAGAATCCGGCTTCCGCGCGTCGGGCTACTGGGCCGCCCAATGGACCTAAGCCCATTACCACGTAGGCCACCCTGGTAGTTCGGTCTTTGTCTACCATCTTCTATACCCCTATTTAGTATATATATATCCGACAGTAGCCCCCAGGAAGGATCAAAACTCTGATTCTCCGTCTTTCGTCAAATACTTTTTGTCCGGGAAATCTTGATTCAGCAGTCTTGATTCTTTCTACTTTCCTTTTGAAGGAGATGGTAACAAACTCGGAACTATGAAAATCCGGCTTTTCTTCTCGCGATCCTTCGCGGGAAAGGAACTTCTACGTCAGCGCTTTAATCATGCTGACGCAGGCGACGCTTGGTTTCACGCGGGAAACCCTGCAACGTATCTCTGACAGATTCTCACGGGAAACGAGGAGATAGCCATCATTCCCTTGTCATTATATTTCCCGTAGTTTCCGGCGAGCGACACGCGTCGAACATCCAACGGTCGAAAGAGCCGTTGGCACGTATCTAAACGGATTTTTGGCTATAAATAGCCGTCATCGTCCTCCTCCGAAACTTTCCTCACTCCCTTACTGCCCACGCCATTGCTGCGCACGCGAGCTCGAGAGCAAGTCCTTGTCCCAGGCGCACTTAGCATCAAACGCACCGAAACGCAAAGCACCACCGAAAGATGGCCTCCTCGCCGTCGTCACCAACCCGCACCGCCATCGACGAGCTTGTCAACGATCTGGATCCGCAGCCGGGATCGCAGACGCACGCCGGCGACGAGCCGGAGAAGACTGCTGCTTCCGCGGCGGGTGGAGAAAACACTTCCACCGCCGCGGACATTGCGCCATCGAGCACCGCGACAACCCCGCCGTTTGCACCTGAAACGGCGGAGGAGAAGATCGAGCTTCTCGGCGACGAACTCGCCGCCGCGGAGGCCGCCGCCGCCGCCGCCACCGGAGCGGGCGAGGAAGAGGAATCTGCAGGCAACTGGAGTGCCTGCAGTATTCCCCCGGCTCTCCTTCCAAACTTGGAAAAGGAGGGCCTGGTTCTCAAGAAGAAATGGCGGCTGCCGGAAGAAACTGAACCCGCGCCACGAGATGGCGAAAGGGTACTCCTTTCTTCCCACCTTTTGCGAGGTATGGGACTTCCACCATCTTCTTTCTTCCTCCAGGTTCTTTCTCATTACAACATCCAGCCCCACAATCTTCCCCCCAATTCCATTCTGTACATGGCCGGCTTTCAGGCCTTGTTCGAAGGCTACTTAGGGCTAGAACCTAGGTTAGATTTCTGGATGTACTGCTTTGGAGTTAAGCGAAACTCTTCGGAGGGCGCACTCCCAACTTGCGGAACTATATCCTTCACTCTTCGGAGATTCCGAGAGGATTGGTTCCCCAAGATCAAAACTTCAGAATCCGTCAAATTTTGGACGGGTTCTTTTTTCTATCATCCCGACGTGCCTTTTCCTAAAAAGGCCGTCGGGGTTCCACCTTTTGTGAACTCCGCCGCCGTTCCCCAGGATAACTGGGTAACAGAAGCCGTCCAAGTTCTGCCGCCAGATCTGCTAAAGATCAAGCGGCGCATCGCCAAGCTCACCTCCATGGATCCGCCTCTAACCGGCATGGACACGGTTCTATGCTGGTTGATTAGGCGGATCCAGCCACTAGCCAACCACAGCGGCCGTTTCCTGTGTGAATACACGGGA
Source organism: Alopecurus myosuroides (assembly GCA_028641055.1). Classification (NCBI taxonomy): domain Eukaryota; kingdom Viridiplantae; phylum Streptophyta; class Magnoliopsida; order Poales; family Poaceae; genus Alopecurus; species Alopecurus myosuroides. The sequence goes on along the minus strand of JAPCYS010002318.1, from coordinate 33,566 downwards.
GTCAACGATCCGATGCGGACATCCGCCAAGGATTGGCCCGCAAAGGAACTTAGGCGGCGCATCAACCAGTTGGTCGCATCGCGCGACCAATACACAAAGCGTCGGCCAATGTACACGGCTGAAAATCCGGTTCCCAAGGTAATTTTTCAGTCATTTGGGTACAGTTCTATTTTATCTCGGATTTCCTAGCTTCTGATTTTGGTTTTTGCTTATTCGACAGTTCGAGGATCTTTCAGACTCGGACTTGGTGTCTGAGGCTGAGCTGGACGCGCTGCGCACCGCCGCTACAGGCGGACGCAAGCGCAAGAAGATAACCTCCTCGGACGAAATTATCGATCTTGACGGAATCCCCGTCGCCACCTCCAGGTTCTTTCTTCTGGAAATTTCTTTTATGGGAACTTTTTTTCATCCATCTTCGGTGTTTTGACCTTTTCCGGGTTTTTATGTTTTTAGCCTGCCACCTTCCACCCTGAAGCCGAAGAAGCTGAAGAAACACAAGGTTTCTTCGAGCCGAGGCAACCAACCTTCTCCCGCCGTCGCCCCGGACACGCCAAGCACGATGGCGGAAGAGCCTACTGCAACCCCCACCACCAAGCCCCCAGAGCCCAGCCAGCCCATTGTGTCCGACCCGGACACGAGGGAAAGGGCGGCCCCAGAGGTGGAAAAATTAACTCGGACTTTCGACAAGGAAATTCCCACCTTTGACAAGGATTTCAAAGCTATCAATGACGGCTTGGACGCAGCCGGAAATCTCTTCGCGGAATACGAGAAAGAATTCAAAGAAAACTTGGCAGGTTTGCAGCGCATGAGCCAGGTATATAACTCTAGCCCCCAAGCATTAATTAAAATGCGTGCTTTTTGCTTTGATGCTTTTTGTACTCATTCTTCTCCTTGCCATGTTTCAGCAAACCTCGGAAGCCATCAACAGGGAAGTTTTCAGGAAGCTTACCATCAAGAATAAAGAAGTTAGAAGTCTTCTCTCTATTCTTGAAGAAAGGGAAGCAGAGCTGGAATCAGCTAAGCTCGCATTGTCGGAAACACAAGGTAAACATTTTCCTCCTGAAATTTCCAATTTCAATTATTTGCCTAAGTTCTTTCCGAGGAGCTGGCTAACTCGGATTTTTCCCTTGCTTTTAAGCTGCATTAGCTGAGGCTAAACAAGCAGCAGAAGATTCTGGAAATGCCAAAATTCTCCGCAAGGAGAATGTTGAGCTTCACAAAAACCTTGTGAAAGCACAACAAGACTTGGAAGCCAGTAATCTGGCCCTTGGAGTTTCTAATTCCAAGGCTTTCGAGCAGGCGGAGAAGGACAAATCCACCATTCGGGATTTGACCGACGCTCTGAACCTTCGCCTGGAGGAAGTTTCCGAGATCGACAAGCTCATCGGTAAATCTCTTATTCATTTGTCGTCTTTCCAAGTTTTACTTGCTCTGTCTTTCCATCTAACTTTTTTAGTTGTTTTACTGGAAAAAACAGGCGATACCCCAGATGGTACTCGGATTGCAGGCATCCGAGCTTTCGGGGAGACATGGAATTTGATCAAGGCTGCTGCAACGCAGCTGGTGGACAAGTTTCTTCCCGAAAAATCTGGGGAGTGCTCGGAGGTTGAAAAACTTCCGGGTGCCATCATGGAGGTGGCGGAGTCTAAGGAATCTCTCCTTCGCTCCGCTGCACGGGGTGCGCGCATGGCTCTTGGCCTCATGCGCATGCACTACCCTAGTGCTAAATCCTGGCGCGTGGCGTCCGGTGTCCCTCAAGGATACACGGATACGCAGCGAAACACCATCTTTGGTGAAGTCAAAGGCCACGCCACCCAGATTGCCTCCATGGTAAATATCTCCGTCAACTATCCAGAAGCGGAGATTCCTCCAATCCCCGAAGACGAAAGTAGCGAGGAGGAGTCAGATGCTTGAAGGGTTACCTGAAACCTGGATAGAAAAAATAGACAATAGGAGCATTACTGTTCTTTTAATGTAATCCAAAATGTAATGCTTCTTTTGTATGAATGAAACTTCCGTCTGTTGCAGTTTAAATTATGAAATTCTTTGCAAGTTTTTTGGGTTTTGATCATTCCTTTATCTTCTAAGTTCTCTGGTGTGTATGTTTTAACTGTCCTTAGTGTTTGAAATGGCTCAAATAGCAATATGAATCTTCATGCCGAGTAACTGGGGACGAACCAAGCAGTTTTGAAACTCGGAAACATGGATCATGCTAAAGGCATTTTTACTAACTAGTTACAATAACCCAACACACACACCATCAGATAAGACTTAGAGATTTCAAGGAAAGTTTTGAGTGAAACTTGGGCACACAGGCAATTCAAGTTTCCCTTAGCCGTTAATAGGCTGAAAAATCATTCAGTTTTGTAACGCCGAGTACGCAAGCACAATTTGGGTTAACGTTGAGCAATTTGTAAGATCATTGGGAAATAGATGAGGCGGAAACACTTTACACTTATAAAGAATATGGATGATAGCATTCCGACAACTTTATTTCATGATCTCAAAAGATGTTTACATAGAATTGAACTTAGTACGGAAAGGTACATAACTTTCTAGACGTTCCCAAGCTTCCGCAATCCACTTGACTTTGTCGAATTTTTTCAGCAGCTTGTAGAGTGGTAAGGTTTTAGCCCCCAGCCAACTGATAAATCTGCTGACGGCTGCAGCGGAACCCGTCAATCTTTGGACATCTTTTACACATGTAGGTTTTGAGATGTTCAAGATTGCCTTGATCTTTTCTGGGTTAACTTCTATTCCTCTGTGGGAAACAATGAAACCCAGAAGTTTTCCTGAGGGAACCCCGAATACGCACTTAGATGGATTCAACTTCATCTTGTAAGTGCGCAAGTTTTCGAAAGTTTCCCGCAAATCCTCAAGGAGTGTATCTTTTTCCTTGGTTACGACAGCGATATCGTCCACGTAAACATGAACGTTTCTGCCAATTTGACTATGCAAACAGCGTTGCATGCAACGCTGGTAGGTTGCACCTGCGTTCTTCAGGCCAAAAGGCATGGTTATGTAATAGTACGTCCCATACGGGGTTATAAAAGAAGTCTTGATTTGATCTTCCTTTTTCATGCGTATTTGGTGGTACCCGGAGTATGCATCCAAAAAGCATAAAAGCTCGGAGCCTGCAGTGGCATCTATTATTTGATCGATTCGCGGCAATGCGAACCTGTCTTTCGGACACAACTTGTTCAATCCTGTGTAATCTATACACATTCTAAGAGCAGTGGTGTCTTTCTTCGGTACTAATACCGGATTTGCGGACCAATCAGTATGGATTACTTCCTTGATGAAATCCGCTGCTAAAAGCCGGATGATTTCCTTGCCAATAGCCTTCCGTCTTCTTCCGTCAAATCGACGGAGACCTTGTTTGACGGGTTTTGATCCGGGAATAACCTTGAGTTGGTGCTCAGCAAGTTCCCTGGGTACGCCTGGCATGTCAGCTGGACACCAGGCAAAAATATCCCAGTTCTCACGGAGGAACTTGATGAGCTCGCCTTCCTATTTGTCAGTCATCCCAGTCCCTACGACGACGAATTTTGTCGGATCTTTGGGATCTAGGATTACCTGTCTTGTATTCTCGGACGCCTTGAAGCTATCTGTTGGCTTCCGAGTTTCTTTTCCTGCCGGCATCTCTTTCGGCGATACCTCCTTGGCTAATTCCTTCAGTTCCTCCTTCGCTATAACTCTCTGAGCGCAAAGGGCGTTTTCTTTCTCCAACTCGTTTGCCAGCTTGAAATCACCGGCAACGGTGATTACTCCTCCTTTGGGTCCTGGCATCTTCAGCTTGTTGTAGATATAGCAAGATCTTGCCATAAATTTGGCGAAAGCCGGACGTCCGAGTATTGCGTGATACACGCTTTCGAACGGCACTACTTCGAAGGATACTTTTTCCTGCCGGAAGTGATCTTTATCTCCGAAGGTGACATCTAGGGAAATTTCTCCTAGGGATCGTGCTTGCCTGCCAGGAACAATGCCATGGAAGCGTATATTGCTGTAGTTGAGCTGGGACTCGGAGATCTTCAAGTGCTTCAGTGTATCCAGATACATTATATTGATGCTGGATCCTCCATCCATCAGCACTCTCCTTAGCCTAGTGTTTTGAACAATAGGGCTTACAACAAGAGCTTGTGTGCCGGGTTCAGGGATATTTCCGGGATGATCAGACTGATCCCAGATTATCGGTGTGTTGGAGTACTTCAATTTCGGGGTCGCAGGAACAACTGCGTTTATCTCCCGAAGTGTTCTTTTGGCCACCTTTGTTGACGGGGTTGCTAAGAACGTTAACATTGCTTCTCCGTCAACTCTCGGAAATTTGGGTTCGCCCTTTCGCTGTTGTTTGGATTTTGTCATCAGTGTCCGATTCACTGTCTTCTTTTTCAGCTTCTGGCTTATGTTTGGAAGGTTTCCTTTTGGAACCCTTCCCCTTATTTCCGGATCCTGCATTGCCTTTCATATGCTTGTTTAGCCGGCATTGCGCGTTTGTGTGGGTTGGTTTCCCAAATTGTGAGTGGTGGACGCAGGGTTCCGACTTAATTCTCTCCCATTCTTCGGGTGTAATTGATTGGATCTAGACTGCGGCCTTTCCACTTATTCACCTTTTCTCCTCCAAAGGCTATGTTGGGGGTGTTGACTCTGGAGTTCCTTTTTTGTCAGAACGAGGGGTTTTCTTGGCGAGTATTAGTGACTCAATATTGCCTCCTCTTGCTCTGATATCATCTTCGGCTGCAGCATGCTCATTAGCGGTTGTAAGCATAGATCCGAGATCTTTGTGCTGTTTAGAACCAACCATGAACGGTACAAGTCCGGGTTTTAGGCCATTGACGAAAGCATGCATTGCTTGTACGTCAGTTACTCCAGAGCAACTATTCTTCATTACAGTCCATCTGGAGATGAAATCCACGTATGGTTCGTCCTCAAATTGGGTGCAACGGTTCAGCTGGTTGATGCTATTTGGGCGTTTGTATGTTCCCCGAAAATGCTGGGTGAATACTCTCGCCATATCATCCCAACTGTCAACAGTTCTTGATGGTAAACCATTGATCCAATCTCTGGCTCCGTCTAGCAACATTAGGGGAAGAAACTTGACAGCTTCCAGGTCTGTCCCATTGTTGATTTGGACGGCTGTATAAATAATCTGAGAGCCAGGTATCCGGGTTTGTACTGCCGGTATACTTTTGGTAGGTTGGACCAACTTTGGCGAAGCCAGAATGCAGGGTTATCCTTCGGATCCTGTCAGTAAAAATTTAGGACCAAAGTATAGATCATCCTTTTCTGCTCTATCAATGTGTGCAGAATATCTCCCGGCTGAATGGACAGAAGGGGATCTGCTCCTTTCTTTTCCATTTGTTGCGCGGACGCGCTTTTCCGAGGTTGTCTCTATCTCTTCTGTGTTTCACGTCCTTTAGGCGGAGTTCTGCTTCTATGCCTTTCCTTATCCTTAGGAGGTGTCCGGGATCTTTCACGTCTGTGAGGTATATCATATCTTCCAGCTTTTTCAGCTGGGTTTCTCGGAGGTGGCATTATTTTGCCGTCATTCCGGTGTTTGTCTTCCCGATCGTGTGGTTTATATCCATCTTTCGGGAGATGAGGTCCGGTTAGACGCTGCGTCCCGGTTGTCGGGGTTTTTCTTGTCTTTTCTCGGATCCTCTTCTTTATCCGAATCTCCGGGTTCTTCCGGTCCAGGTGCTCCAGCAGCGCAAGTAACTGTTTTGCAGAGGGCGGAATTATCATGCAGCCTCCCTGATCGCTCTTGGCCTCGCTGCTGCTGCTGTAATGCTTTTCCTAGGAAAGCATACACCCCTTGGAGTTTTTCCCCGTTGGAGTACAGATCGTTGTTTAGGATGGCGAACGTTGCTTCCGCGTTTTCTGCTGCGGTTTTGTATATTGGTTCGCCCTTGGCATCTTTGCCGTTTAACTGCTTTTGCCAAGATGGGTTATAAAACCTTTCTTTTGGCAGTTTCTTCCGGTTTTGCGATTCCGGGTAACCTAGTAGGTTTTAAGGCAGATCTATGCTTTCTCTCGTACTCCTCTATTTCTTCCTTCATGACTTTGATGTCATTATGGGTTTGTTGGAGATGTTGCCGAGATCTAAGCAGATGTTGCTGTTGCCGTTGGAAAGCTTGTCTCCTGGCTTCCAGCATCTCAGGGGGTTCATCTGGTCCCACTGGTGTTTGTAATAGCTCTTGCTTCCAGTTCTGTCATTGGCGGAGCAGTGATTTCCTTAGATTTCTTTTCCGCGGGCTTTGTGCCGCCAATATCTCCAACTTCCAGGTTTTCATCAGCGAGATCGGCTGATTTTTTCTTCCGGAGTTTGTATTGGAGTTTTTTAGAAGCACGGTGCTTTTTCTTGGAAGAGGGAGGTTTCTTGACAGGCTCATCTTCTGTCATCTCCTTAACATTGGGGAATATCGGAGAAGTTTCTCCGTCTTCTCTCTCTTCCACTGGCGGAGGGGTTTTAGGGCTTTCCTGGCTGTCGGCACCCGTTGTATCAGCTGGTTTTGCCATTAGCACTTCATGGAATCCCTCTTGAAAGGACTTAACCTTTCTTACGAAGGCATCGTCGTCTTCGTCTTCGGAGTCGAAGTTATCCGATCCGGTTTCCGACTCCAATCTCGCCTCAATGGCGGCAAGCACGGACTCTGCTTCCGAGTTCATCGTCTGGTTGACGGGTGTCGGATCTTCCGTCTCTGTGACGGGTATTTGTTCTTCCGTCTCTACGACGGGTAGGTTGTTTCTGCCTCTTGCACGGGATTTTCGTCATCCGTGTTTTCAGCGATTTCGGATTGCACCATGCCGATAAAGTGTGTATCACTGTTTTGTCGGCGATCTGAGCAGAATCCGAGATCATAGTCGTCTTCGACTGGGTATAGGGCGGGTGGGATAAATTTACTTCCACCGCAAAACCCCATTGCTTCTGCAGTTAGTCCGATAAAGATGTTAGCGGATCCAATCGGTAACACGCAGGCACTTACCAGGTGGTTCTGCGCCGGTATGTAGGATCCGTTGTCGAGGAAGCGCCCGACGTCGTCGTCGAATTCCAAGCTTCCGACAGTGATCGATCTTCCAATTCCGCCGAGTATCCCAGATCGGAATTTCACGCCTGACGTCGTTTGCCCCACGGTGGGCGCCAACTGTCGAGACATCGTAGTAGTTTTCATAGACGGGGGTGCCATGAGACTACGGTAGAGACGTGGGGTAACGGGATAGCGTAGTAACACAGAACACGGGATTTACCCAGGTTCGGTACGTCCGACAGTACGGCGTACCTACTCCTGCACTTCTCACTAATTGGGACTAAAGCCCGTATAACAGGGTTACAGTGTGAGGGAATAGATCTAGCTACTCGGCGAGGATGAACTTCTCGGCGAGTTGCGTAGAGCTTGAACTTGTGTCTAACTTGTGCTTGTTTAATCTATCTCCCGTCCGGCTTTATATAATAGTCGGATTAGGGCTTACAGAATAGGAAACCTAGAAGACTACGTTTAACTTGTAACTTGGAAAGTAAGGAATCCGTCTTCTCCTCCAAGCCAGATCACGCGGGCCGTGATCCGGGTTCTTCTAGAATCCGGCTTCCGCGCGTCGGGCTACTGGGCCGCCCAATGGACCTAAGCCCATTACCACGTAGGCCACCCTGGTAGTTCGGTCTTTGTCTACCATCTTCTATACCCCTATTCAGTATATATCCGACACTGGTGATTGAGACAAATCTCTCCAACTTCTTGTGTACATCCAATGACACCCTTAATCTTACAAATGCTCCTACATACCCTGCTGGGAGGGTGGTTTGCACCTCGGTTATCTGTGCCATTTTTCTGCACATGCCCCTAATAACAATTTCATTAAAATAATTGTCTGATAATTTTAGCACCCTTTCCCAAACAACGATCTTATCTAGGACCATAGCTTTAGGGTTCGTAAACCCATCATACTCCATTAATTTGACCGCCTGCTGTCGGAATAGCCAAGGTCCTCCTGTCATCGTAGTGTTATAGTCACCTAGGCACGCGAATTGGACAATGAACATGCTCTCCTATATAAGCCTCCAACGGACCTGTTGCGCAGGATTCCATGTTGATTGCATCTCGCCATATAGGGAAGACGGGCTAAATCCCTTGATCATGTGCACACACACTATGGCGAGTCACTTCGCCTTTACCTCGACGATGTTCTCCTCCTCCCAGACGAACTCGTCTCCTTCAGCCTCGTGGAGATCAAGTCTCTTCAGCGGTTCTTCTACTTCTTCCACATTTCCTCTCCTACTTTCAGTACTGTCGCACCCTGATTTCTAGGGGATACTCACCGTACGAACTGGATAGCAGATGCTTGGATTATGGGGCATAACTGCTCCCACGTCCCAGCTTCCTGGTAGGCCTGCGCTTATGCGCGACAACACAAGCCCTGCTATTCCACCGTCGATGTAAACTATCCACTAGAGATCAAAGGCACTTCCGTCGACGTACTTCAAACCATACACACATGGTACGTCAACGGCGTTGAACAACTGATATCACAACAAATCTCTACGACACAAAAGATTGAAATAAGGTTGCAAATAGCTCTCATTAGAGCAGAGATAGCATATACAATCATTCAGAGGACACATGTCCCAACAATACATCAGTACATTACAGCGGAAGCATTCAACATGTCTGAGTACAGACAAGAACCAAATAGGCCTAAGAGGCCGGAAACGAACAGACGGAGCCCATCCACGAAAGTCTCGGATCCTGCCCGGGTCCGCTATCTACTCGTCAGCAGTCTCGTCATACTCCACGTAGTAGCCACCATGTAGATCCTCGGAAACGTCGTCTGCGTAAACCACAGCCCCAAAGGGGTCAGTACATAACGTACTGGCAAGCAAGACTCACAGTTCACCAAAATGTAACCCGTCAACACCAAGCACAGATGCTTTGGGTTCAACGGAAGGAAGGGGAATATAAAAGGTGCTGCAACTGGCTGCGCTAACCAACTACAGAGATTCTAACACTTCCGGCTAACAGAAAAGAGATAAGATCGAGGATTGTAACCAACTGAAAGATAACTTCAAACAAACCCATCCTGGATCTCGCCCCTTTATCCAAAGAAGCAATCCGAGGATAACTCACACAGTTGAGTTAATGATGGTTCAGATTATTGTGTCAATAAGCCTATTACTAGTCAAGTTGTTAATCATTGGGTGTAAGGTTGTTAATCATTAGGTTTAAGTTGTCCTGAGTACTTGTTAGCCAGTACTTTCACCAAGTAATCCATAACCGCGGAAAACACGGCTTCTCGAGAAGATTATCCCTGCAGGGTTGCACCAATTTAGCCGTACACGCATGAATAACCCGCCAGATGGGAAATCACCCCACCAAGCGAGGTACTCAACACAACCAACCCTTCTTCGCATCAAGCCCAAAGCACCGCGTGCTGTGCGTGCGCGGCTAATCGAGCCCCCCGAAGAAAAGGAGGACCCTCATAGCACTGGAAGACCACGCCGCCCTAAATGCCGACTACGAAAGTTCCACCCGGGCGCCAAGGGCTCGCAAGATCATGCATGCAGCAAATGGAAAGCCCGAACTAGTACGGCGATTTGGACGAGATGCGAATCGGGTCAAGTTGAGGGGGGCGCCCATACTCGCTTCCCACATGCGGTAGTGCGCTCATCATGGATCAGTAGACAAGACCCTTTTCCTAATTAGGGGGTCGACACTAGCAGGCCTCAAAACCACCCTGGGCCTCCTGCCGGTGCCTTATCATCAAATTTATTATTAATAGTAACATTAGCATGATTGATTGATTAAACATCGAGCCCCCAGAACATAATAGAACTAGTAACAGAAAGTAACGGGTAACAGACTCGAGCAAAGCAACCTAAGCATGCTAGTAAGACACTGGCTCAACCAAGGGGTGATAGGAGTGGAGGTGAGGCAATATCAAGGTTAAGGGATTCATGTGATGGGTTCGTAACAGAAAACTACTACTACTAAGGCTAGCAGAAAAGAACAACGGAAAGTATCGGTAATCAATGTTGAAAGGAACACGATGGTTCATGTGAGTGATAACTTGCCTGCAAAACCCAGTAGCCTGGTACTGAGCTAACTCCTTAGAAGGGGTGTCGTAAGTATCGTCGGTCTCAACGTCGTCGTGTATCCGAGAAGAAGCAAACAAACAAGGCAGAAAGATAAACAATCATTATCATGGCATTGTGCACAATCAAGATGATGCATGTCAAGTTTAATGGTTGCATCAAATAAACTAGTTGACAAGATAGAAACAGGATTAAATGGACCCATATGCAATTGGATTGCATATGAAAAGCCCATGAATTATGGTTGAATTAATTGTTTTACAACTAATGAACTTGTGTAAGTGAATTAGCATGATGCATGGATGAGGAAAACAGCAAAATAACAACAAATAGAATCAAATTGAAATAAGGTTTAACAAGTTTAGAAATTCATTTATTAATTTAGGAAATTTTGGTTACTTAAAGGTGTCACTCAAGCATTTGTTGTTTTCATCAAGTTAAATTGTTCAAAACAGATAACAAAGTTCATATTTGGAAATAACACACAATTTTAGGTGGAATACATGTTTCACTTGTTGAGAAAGGATTTCAGATGAATTACTTATGAATTAAACAACTTAAACAAGATTTAAATGAATTTAATTCAAACATGAACTTATTTGCATTTTTATTTGTTCAAAGCATTAAACCAAATTCATATTTGAAAAGTTTATACTTTTAGGGTTGGAAAACATATTTTATATGTCCCAAAAGAATTTGTTTTGATCAAGTTATGAAATTACCAATTTTAAATGAATTAAACAAGGTTCAAATTATTTAACCAAGTTTAATTATTCAAAACAGAAAACAAAGTTTATATTTGGAAAGAGGGTTTAATTTTGCATGGAAAACATATTTCATTTGTGGAAATTGGATTTAAAATGAGCAAGTTATTATTTTGGCAATTTTAATTGCAATAAACAAGAAACAGTTGTTTTCAGCAATTTAAATTATTCAAAACAGCAAAAAAAAATTATATTTGGAATGTACATGAAAAGTTGATTGGAAAACATATTTGGTTTGTTGAATTTGGAATTTTTATGAACAAGTTATGAATTTTGCAAGTTTAAGTGAATTTGACAAGTTTTCAAATTTTGCACCAATTTAAAATATTCAAAACAGTAAACAAAATTTATATTTGGATAGAATATTTAATTTTGGACAGAAAACATTTAGTTTTTAAATTGGAGTTGGGATGAATTTCTTATGCAATTTACAAAATTGGGTGCAAATCTGCCATTTTTAGTGAAACAGGGACTTGGAAAAAAATTATTACAGGGGCTAGAAAGAAATAGAAGGGACCTAGTTGAGATTTCCTGGAAGTTTTAGGTATCAAAACAATGCAAAAAAATGTCTTTGGTTTACTGTGGGAGGGGGAATCGAACCCCTCCCTCCTGCTGCGCCAAGGGGGGTGGAACCAGTAGGGTAGTGCTGGATTCGTGATAGATACAGGTAACTAGGAAGGTTAAGCTGTCGCCCGCGGGTGTAACTGAATTAAAACGAAAAAATGGAGCAGCAAAGAGTGGGGGGCTGGGATTTGATCCCGCGACCTGGGGCTTGAACGCTGTGTGCTGCTACCAGTGGGCTGCTGCGCTCGTTTGATTGCCTATGGGGAGCTATTGGTTTTGAACCAGCACATCGCTGTAACTAAAAACTGCACACGATCGACCTGCTGCTGCCCTTCTCTGACGAACACAAACAGGCAGCGAATGCCTCCATGGCCGGCAACATCGAGGTGCAAACAGCAAGGGAACGAGAGGGGAGAGTAGGGGAATGGATAGAGGACCTCACCCTCGTCGCCGGGGTGGCCGCGGCACGGCCGGAGAGTGGCGGAGATGGCGGCGGCGTGCTCCGGCGGCCGGCGGCCGGAGGCAGCAGGGAAGGGGCGGCGAGCTCCCCTCGATGGCGGCGGTGGTGGGGAGATAGGAGGAGGAGTGGAGGCGGCTAGGGTTAGGGTTTTCTAGGGGCTAGGAGGTAGTTATAGGAGGGGGATGGGGGGAGCAGCACGTGCTGCAGGTCGCTGTCCACCATTGCGTTCGTCATCGTACGGAGGTGGGGGACGATAGAGAGTGGGCTGAGGGGAGTTGGGCCAGATTTTGGTGGGCTGGGTGGTGAAAAGAAAAGGAGATGGGCTGGGAGAAAAATGGGGTTGGGCTGCTGCTGCTCCTCTCTCTCTCCTCTGTTTTATTCCTTTTGTTCCATTTATTTATTTTTTTGCTGAATCGACAAATGAAGAAAAGGAGGGTTTTGGGTGGGTAAAAACTTAGGAAAAAATTAGGGTGAGTTGGTTAGCTCAACACCTACCAATGCCAACCTTGTTTTTTGAAAAAATCAAATTTATTCGTTGTGTTGTAAATTGCTTTGAATTTGAATGAATTTTGGTTAATAATTTGTTATCTAAAACAAGATTGTTAATTATGGTAATCCAATGAGTTTAATTGGAAACAAGGAGTACATTTGTTTTGGTATTTTTTACAATTTGAAAATGGTGTTGTTGGTTGATTTGGAATGTGAGTTTGGGAGCAATTTGGAATTATTTAGTTGGAATAGAAAGCACCATTTTATTAGTTGATCAATGTGGAATGATAGGAAAGCAAATTGGTTGTTTTATTTGAAATAACATTTTGGAAATTGTAACATCACAAGGATGAAACAAAAGGTTTGAATTTTTGGTTTGAAATTCAAATAGAAAACAAAGGAAAACAGATGAAAACAGTTGGAAAACAACTGAAAACAGAGGAAAACAAAAGGAAAAACAAGCAAAACAAATGCAATCAACATGATGCCATGATGCAAAACATAAAATAACAGAGAGCAAACATTCTAAAGGCTGTTTTTCAGACTTGGGATGTTACAAAACGCCCCCCCTTGAAGGAATCGCGCCCCGAGATTCCTACTGAGAAAAGAAAAGGTCCGGATACTTCTTGCGAAGATCCTCGTGAGCTGTGACACGTGAAACACATCGTGCACCCTGGATAGACGTCAGGGAATTTGCAAACCACCGGAACATTTTCAAGTAAAGGGAGAGGTTTTGTATTGAGGGTGTATAGTTGAACAGAACTTGATTCATTTGGTGAATAGACTATCTGGAATGTGGTGCTTCAGGAACGCTTCCTCGGAACAACCCCAGGTGATAGGAATGCCAGCTTTCATAGCCTGGTAGTTTTGGAAACAACAACAACCTTTCTGGCCAGATAGACTTGATATTTGGGAAGTTTTGATTAGACGCCGGTAGAAGAACTGAAATGGAAAACAACAACAAGATTTCAACGGACGAAAAGGATGTTGAGAAGAACAGGATATCAACATCGAGGAAAACGAGAACAAAACTCCTGAGGTACTACGGAAAAAACCATCCGGGCTTCTAAAGGATCAATATCTACTGCTTAAGGAATAGAGGATTTGCTTCCGGGGCTTACACGCCTCCGTTCTCAATCGTGAGTAGGCAACATGATAAATCATGTCACAACCACCTCCATTCCTATGGTCTAGTAGATATAACCATCCTAGAGAAACCAGGATTCGTGAAATCCTAACTTGAAAGTTTAGATGAGAAGGGAAAACAACGTTGCACTTCCTTACCAGAAAAGGGAGGGTGGGTGGGGAAAGAAGAAAAATGGCAGAATTCCTACTCTAACGTTTCATTTTCCCTATATAGCTACAAAATAGTTTCTAGACTCAACTGCGACCAGTAAAAAGGGATCCTACGGGCAGACAGGCTCTGATACCATTTGTCGCACCCTGATTTCTAGGATACTCACCGTACGAACTGGATAGCAGATGCTTGGATTATGGGGCATAACTGCTCCCACGTCCCAGCTTCCTGGTAGGCCTGCGCTTATGCGCGACAACACAAGCCCTGCTATTCCACCGTCGATGTAAACTATCCACTAGAGATCAAAGGCACTTCCGTCGACGTACTTCAAACCATACACACATGGTACGTCAACGGCGTTGAACAACTGATATCACAACAAATCTCTACGACACAAAAGATTGAAATAAGGTTGCAAATAGCTCTCATTAGAGCAGAGATAGCATATACAATCATTCAGAGGACACATGTCCCAACAATACATCAGTACATTACAGCGGAAGCATTCAACATGTCTGAGTACAGACAAGAACCAAATAGGCCTAAGAGGCCGGAAACGAACAGACGGAGCCCATCCACGAAAGTCTCGGATCCTGCCCGGGTCCGCTATCTACTCGTCAGCAGTCTCGTCATACTCCACGTAGTAGCCACCATGTAGATCCTCGGAAACGTCGTCTGCGTAAACCACAGCCCCAAAGGGGTCAGTACATAACGTACTGGCAAGCAAGACTCACAGTTCACCAAAATGTAACCCGTCAACACCAAGCACAGATGCTTTGGGTTCAACGGAAGGAAGGGGAATATAAAAGGTGCTGCAACTGGCTGCGCTAACCAACTACAGAGATTCTAACACTTCCGGCTAACAGAAAAGAGATAAGATCGAGGATTGTAACCAACTGAAAGATAAACTTCAAACAAACCCATCCTGGATCTCGCCCCTTTATCCAAAGAAGCAATCCGAGGATAACTCACACAGTTGAGTTAATGATGGTTCAGATTATTGTGTCAATAAGCCTATTACTAGTCAAGTTGTTAATCATTGGGTGTAAGGTTGTTAATCATTAGGTTTAAGTTGTCCTGAGTACTTGTTAGCCAGTACTTTCACCAAGTAATCCATAACCGCGGAAACACGGCTTCTCGAGAAGATTATCCCTGCAGGGTTGCACCAATTTAGCCGTACACGCATGAATAACCCGCCAGATGGGAAATCACCCCACCAAGCGAGGTACTCAACACAACCAACCCTTCTTCGCATCAAGCCCAAAGCACCGCGTGCTGTGCGTGCGCGGCTAATCGAGCCCCCGAAGAAAAGGAGGACCCTCATAGCACTGGAAGACCACGCCGCCCTAAATGCCGACTACGAAAGTTCCACCCGGGCGCCAAGGGCTCGCAAGATCATGCATGCAGCAAATGGAAAGCCCGAACTAGTACGGCGATTTGGACGAGATGCGAATCGGGTCAAGTTGAGGGGGGCGCCCATACTCGCTTCCCACATGCGGGTAGTGCGCTCATCATGGATCAGTAGACAAGACCCTTTTCCTAATTAGGGGGTCGACACTAGCAGGCCTCAAAACCACCCTGGGCCTCCTGCCGGTGCCTTATCATCAAATTTATTATTAATAGTAACATTAGCATGATTGATTGATTAAACATCGAGCCCCCAGAACATAATAGAACTAGTAACAGAAAGTAACGGGTCACAGACTCGAGCAAAGCAACCTAAGCATGCTAGTAAGACACTGGCTCAACCAAGGGGTGATAGGAGTGGAGGTGAGGCAATATCAAGGTTAAGGGATTCATGTGATGGGTTCGTAACAGAAACAACTACTACTAAGGCTAGCAGAAAAGAACAACGGAAAGTATCGGTAATCAATGTTGAAAGGAACACGATGGTTCATGTGAGTGATAACTTGCCTGCAAAACCCAGTAGCCTGGTACTGAGCTAACTCCTTAGAAGGGGTGTCGTAAGTATCGTCGGTCTCAACGTCGTCGTGTATCCGAGAAGAAGCAAACAAACAAGGCAGAAAGATAAACAATCATTATCATGGCATTGTGCACAATCAAGATGATGCATGTCAAGTTAATGGTTGCATCAAAAAACTAGTTGACAAGATAGAAACAGGATTAAATGGACCCATATGCAATTGGATTGCATATGAAAAGCCCATGAATTATGGTTGAATTAATTGTTTTACAACTAATGAACTTGTGTAAGTGAATTAGCATGATGCATGGATGAGGAAAACAGCAAAATAACAACAATAGAATCAAATTGAAATAAGGTTTAACAAGTTTAGAAATTCATTTATTAATTTAGGAAATTTTGGTTACTTAAAGGTGTCACTCAAGCATTTGTTGTTTTCATCAAGTTAAATTGTTCAAAACAGATAACAAAGTTCATATTTGGAAATAACACACAATTTTAGGTGGAATACATGTTTCACTTGTTGAGAAAGGATTTCAGATGAATTACTTATGAATTAAACAACTTAAACAAGATTTAAATGAATTTAATTCAAACATGAACTTATTTGCATTTTATTTGTTCAAAGCATTAAACCAAATTCATATTGAAAAGTTTATACTTTAGGGTTGGAAAACATATTTTATATGTCCCAAAAGAATTTGTTTTGATCAAGTTATGAAATTACCAATTTTAAATGAATTAAACAAGGTTCAAATTATTAACCAAGTTTAATTTTCAAAACAGAAAACAAAGTTTATATTTGGAAAGAGGGTTTAATTTTGCATGGAAAACATATTTCATTTGTGGAAATTGGATTTAAAATGAGCAAGTTATTATTTTGCCAATTTTAATTGCAATAAACAAGAAACAGTTGTTTTCAGCAATTTAAATTATTCAAAACAGCAAAAAAAAATTATATTTGGAAAGTACATGAAAAGTTGATTGGAAAACATATTTGGTTTGTTGAATTTGGAATTTTTATGAACAAGTTATGAATTTTGCAAGTTTAAGTGAATTTGACAAGTTTTCAAATTTTGCACCAATTTAAAATATTCAAAACAGTAAACAAAATTTATATTTGGATAGAATATTTAATTTTGGACAGAAAACATATTTAGTTTGTTAAAATTGGAGTTGGGATGAATTTCTTATGCAATTTACAAAATTGGGTGCAAATCTGCCATTTTTAGTGAAACAGGGACTTGGAAAAAATTTATTACAGGGGCTAGAAAGAAATAGAAGGGACCTAGTTGAGATTTCCTGGAAGTTTTAGCTATCAAAACAATGCAAAAAAATGTCTTTGGTTTACTGTGGGAGGGGGGAATCGAACCCCTCCCCTCCTGCTGCGCCAAGGGGGGGTGGAACCAGTAGGGTAGTGCTGGATTCGTGATAGATACAGGTAACTAGGAAGGTTAAGCTGTCGCCCGCGGGTGTAACTGAATTAAAACGAAAAAATGGAGCAGCAAAGAGTGAGGGGCTGGGATTTGATCCCGCGACCTGGGGCTTGAACGCTGTGTGCTGCTACCAGATGGGCTGCTGCGCTCGTTTGATTGCCTATGGGGAGCTATTGGTTTTGAACCAGCACATCGCTGTAACTAAAAACTGCACACGATCGACCTGCTGCTGCCCTTCTCTGACGAACACAAACAGGCAGCGAATGCCTCCATGGCCGGCAACATCGAGGTGCAAACAGCAAGGGAACGAGAGGGGAGAGTAGGGGAATGGATAGAGGACCTCACCCTCGTCGCCGGGGTGGCCGCGGCACGGCCGGAGAGTGGCGGAGATGGCGGCGGCGTGCTCCGGCGGCCGGCGGCCGGAGGCAGCAGGGAAGGGGCGGCGAGCTCCCCTCGATGGCGGCGGTGGTGGGAGATAGGAGGGAGGAGTGGAGGCGGCTAGGGTTAGGGTTTTCTAGGGGCTAGGAGGTAGTTTAGGAGGGGGATGGGGGGAGCAGCACGTGCTGCAGGTCGCTGTCCACCATTGCGTTCGTCATCGTACGGAGGTGGGGGACGATAGAGAGTGGGTTGAGGGGAGTTGGGCCAGATTTTGGTGGGCTGGGTGGTGAAAAGAAAAGGAGATGGGCTGGGAGAAAAATGGGGTTGGGCTGCTGCTGCTCCTCTCTCTCTCCCTCTGTTTTATTCCTTTTGTTCCATTTATTTATTTTTTTGCTGAATCGACAAATGAAGAAAAGGAGGGTTTTGGGTGGGTAAAAACTTAGGAAAAAATTAGGGTGAGTTGGTTAGCTCAACACCTACCAATGCCAACCTTGTTTTTTTGAAAAAATCAAATTTATTCGCTGTGTTGTAAATTGCTTTGAATTTGAATGAATTTTGGTTAATAATTTGTTATCTAAAACAAGATTGTTAATTATGGTAATCCAATGAGTTTAATTGGAAACAAGGAGTACATTTGTTTTGGTATTTTTTACAATTTGAAAATGGTGTTGTTGGTTGATTTGGAATGTGAGTTTGGGAGCAATTTGGAATTATTTAGTTGGAATAGAAAGCACCATTTTATTAGTTGATCAATGTGGAATGATAGGAAAGCAAATTGGTTGTTTTATTTGAAATAACATTTTGGAAATTGTAACATCACAAGGATGAAACAAAAGGTTTGAATTTTTGGTTTGAAATTCAAATAGAAAACAAAGGAAAACAGATGAAAACAGTTGGAAAACAACTGAAAACAGAGGAAAACAAAAGGAAAAACAAGCAAAACAAATGCAATCAACATGATGCCATGATGCAAAACATAAAATAACAGAGAGCAAACATTCTAAAGGCTGTTTTTCAGACTTGGGATGTTACAAGTACTGCTTTCTACCGCATGATCTAACCCTAGATTGGGTTTACCACCGGCACCGCTCAAACTCCACACGCCCCTCAAAACCAAGGCCGAGAAGGTTCACTAGGATACCCTTGATCAACCCGAGTCACCAAAGAGGAGGGTGCGAGAGAATGGCGATCGTCTTCCCCTAGATGGAACTCACGACGGAGTCGTCATCAGAGGGGGTCGAAGCTTAAGGGCCTCTTTGGTTCAGAGGATTTTCAAAACATAGGAATAGGAAAAACAAAGGATTACAATGTCATGCACTTCAATTCCTACAGGATTTTAAAACATAGAAATTTTGTAAGAGATGTGTTTGGATGGCGCACAGGAAACAAACACAGGAATTTTACAGGAACGGGGAGAGAGAGTAGAGAGAGATAGAGTATGGGTGCATTGGACTTCTCAAAGCAAAAAATAAAAAGAGGTTGAACCTCATGTTGAGATTCCTATGGAATGAAGGGCAAAGGAATAGATCCCTTAGGAATTTGGTGGTGTCAATACTACAATCCAAAGGCATTCTCTCGAAACAGGATTTACGCCCCGCTTTATAAATAAAGCACCAAATGTCATACAACAAAGACCCGAAAACACACACACGAGAGGTCCAAAGTTTGCTGGGGCAACAGCACAATACTGCCCAAAGACGAACGAAAAGAAAAAACGAACACCAAGCTCAGCGGTTGGCCGCTGAAGATAGGCGGCGAGCCGCCGTCACGAGGTCCTGAATCACACGGTCCAGCCGCTCCAAGTCCCGCTGTCTACAGAGAGGATGCCACTGCTGCAAGAAAGCCAAGAATTTAAACACAGAGTCAGAGGCCCGTCTCAGAAAGACGTGCTCGATAACCATATTATTACGAATAGTCCATAAGGTCCAGGTCATCGCGGCAAACAGTAACCAGAAGAGGCGTCTCCTCCTCCTGTTATGGTTTGCCTGCGCTTCCAGGAACTCACTGAGGTCCAGGGCCCGCCACTCGGGCCCCAGCGCCTCAGCAACGAAGCTCCAAAGGAAGCGAGCTGCGGGGCAGGAAAACAAGATGTGGGTTCCCGTCTCTGGAACCACACATAGGGGGCAGGTCCCATCGCCGGGACCAAACCGCTTGGTGACCTCCACCCCCGAAGGGAGGCAATCACGCAGTAACTGCCAGGTGAAAATCCTAATTTTTAATGGCATAGGGGCTTTCCAGAGATGGATCGCCCAAGGAAGCGTGGGCCCTGTAAAAAGGGCCTGGTATGCCGAACCCACCGAAAAGTTACCCGAGGGTGCTAGAGACCACGCAACCGAATCCGGTTCATCTCCTAAGGTCTGGGGGAGGGAGGCCAAGAGCATCTCCCACTTTGCAGCCTCCACCGGGCCAAACGTGCGACGGAATCCAATATTCCATTGCCCGTTCTGGAGCGCGCCCGCCACCAACATTCCCGGGTCTGAGCATATCGCGAACAACTCCGGGAACTGATGACGGAGGGGGCGTGCCCCTATCCAGGGATCCACCCAGAACAGGATTCCTCTTCCTTCTCCTACGGAGAAGGAGATCCCCCGGCGGATCTCATGTTTGATAGCCTGGATTGTTCGCCAAAACTGCGAACCCTCCTTCCGCTCACACGCCAGGAGCGGGCAACCCCTAAGATATTTAGCCTTAAGAAGCTGGAGCCAAAGGCCCCCATCGTCTCGTAAAATCCGCCACACCCATTTCAGTAGGAGGGCTTTATTCATATGGCGGGAGGCCAGGATCCCTATGCCCCCAGCTCTTTAGGGGCGTAGAGGTCCGCCCATTTCACCATATGGTACTTTTGGTGACCCTTCGCATCCTGCCAGAAGAAGCGAGATAGTTCCTTATCGAAGCTGGCGTGGACACCCCCCGGGAGAGAGTAGAGCCCCATCATATACATGGGGAGACTAGACAGGCATGAGTCAATAAGAATAGTTTTACTCCCTTTGGAAGTGAATCTCCCTTGCCACGGTTCTGATCTAGTTTTGACCCGCCCTTCTAGCGGGTCCAAATCCCTGATAAGGATCCTAGAGTCACGGATAGGCATTCCCAGATAGGATATTGGGAAGTGCGACAGCCTACAGTTAAGGTTGTCAGCAATCCGTTGTTGGTCCATCGTGGAGTAGCCGAGAATCACAACTTCACTCTTGTCAAAGTTGATCTTGAGGCCAGACATGGATTCAAAGCAAAGGAGTAGGAACTTTAGGTTGATAATGTCCTGTTCCGACCCCTCGACCATGATCATGGTGTCGTCCGCATATTGGAGGTGGGTCACCCCTCCTCCAGGGACCAAATGTCCGACCACCCCAGAAATGTGGCCAGAGGTCTTGGCACGCTCCAAGACCTCTGCTAGGACATCCACCGCAGCGTTAAACAATAAGGGTGAGATGGGATCACCCTGTCTAACACCACACGTAGATTTAAAATAGGGGCCAACTGCCCCATTAACATTAATGGCGGTATTCCCACTCATCACCAATTGCATAATCCAGCAAATCATCCGGTTATCCACTCCCCTTCTCTCTAACACTAGGCGAAGGAAGGGCCACTCCAGGCGATCATAGGCCTTTTGGAAATCCAGCTTAAGAAATACGCCCTTCTGCCGGCGTGATTTCACCTCATGAACTATTTCATGGAGGGCCAGGATCCCATCATGGATGTATCGGCCTTTTAGGAAGGCGAATTGGTATGGATGTGTGAGGCGTTCCAGAATTGGAGCAAGTCTGGTGGCGCACACTTTGGAGAAGATCCGATAGATGACGTTTAGGACCGTAATCGGTCTAGACTGGCGGATGTCCGAGGCCCCAACTACTTTGGGGATCAAGGTAATCACGCCAAAATTAAGGCGGGTCATCACCAAAGTTCCAATGTAGAACTCCTGGAACATTGGCATGATGACCGCCTTGATCGACTCCCAGAATTTCTGGATGAAGGTCACTGGAAGGCCATCAGGCCCCGGGGCCGAGTTTGCCTTCATCTCCATGAACGCGCGGGCCACTTCCTCCTCCAGGAAAGGAAGGGTAAGGTACGCGTTTTCCGCATCCGAGACCTGTGCCCTAGCTGGCCACAGATCCTGGGCAAGCGAGGTCCCCGAGCAAGGACCCGCGGCAAATAACTCCTTATAGAAGGAGTAAATATGGGTGGAGATCTCTCTCGGCTCCTCCAAGAGACGATCTCCCTCCCAAAGGCAAGGAATAGAGCATTTTCGCCTACGCCCATTAGCGATCGCGTGGAAGTATGCTGTATTAGCCTCACCCCTAAGGAGTCAGTTCTGGCGACTCCGCTGTCGCCAGAAGGCCTCTTCGCCCTTGTAAATCTCCATAAGGGAGTCTTCCAGGGCATACCGCTGAAGCCACTCCTCCGCGGTAAGCCCTACCGAGTCCGAGGCGCGATCAAGGGCTTGGATCCCCTCCAGGATCGTACCTTTCCTCCTCTTCACCTCCGCGCCAAGGTTAGCACCCCAACCCCTCATGAACTTGCGGGACATCTGGGCGCAGTGATGCCAGGCGTCTACCGCATTGAACATGCGAGGTGGGTTAGCCGCGGCCTCAGTCCAGCGCGCCTGGACCGCTTCCACAAAACCTAGTTTCTCAAGCCAGAAGTTTTCAAAGTGGAAGCGGTTCAATTTCGGCGGAGTAGTACCGCCAGACGAGGGCAGTAGAGGAGTGTGGTCCAAACCAACCCTAGTCAGGGCCCGTAAGGAACACAGAGGGAATGCTATCTCCTAGTCCACCGACACAAAGACCCGGTCCAGCACACTCCGGACCGGGTCTGCCCGGTTGTTAGTCCAGGTGTATCTAGCCCCAACCCGCCTAATTTCCTTAAGGGCAAGGTCGGCGATGCAGTCATTGAACATATCGATCCGCCGATGATCCACATTCGCTGAACTTTTGTCGTCCGGGGACCTTATGAGGTTAAAGTCCCCAGCAATAACTATCGGAGTAGAGCATCCCTCCACCTTGCCGCGTAACTCGGCAAGGAAGGCCGGCGATCTGCTGTGGTCCGCGGGACCATAGACGATAATCACCTCCCATTGAAGGGAGGTGCGCCTATGGGTAAGAAGCATGCTCACGAAGAATTCCCCGCGGTCCATATCCTCCACCTCAAAGGTCTCCTCCTTGGCACCAAGGAGGATCCCTCCGGACCGACCCGTAGCCGGCAGCCATTGCAAGGCAAATTTGTAGGGACTAAGGCGCTCTCACTCGTGGATGGAGAAATCTTGTCGAATCGTTTCCTGAATCCCCACAATATCGACCTCTTCTCGTCGCATATACTCGCTAAGCTGCTTAGAAGAGCCCTCCCGCCCGAAGCCCTCATGTTCCAAATGAATGAGCGAAAAGGGGCAATCTGTGACGCCCCGAGATCGGGCACCATGCAGATTTCAGCATTCCCGCCAAAATCCACATAATAACCGATTCCAGGTTGCCATTTATGATACCATTACAATAGTTCACGAATAATCCACAATTACAACAGAAACGGATAGCTACAAAATGACTCAACGAGCCAGGGATACAACTGGTACAATACAAAGATCCAAATAACAGCGGAAGAAACAAACGTCCGGCTACGGACAAGATCCAAATTGGACTAAGAGTCCTGAAGATAACCGAAGGCGTCCAATCCCTGCCCAGGCCAAGCCGGAGGGATTCCCAAGCTAACGTCGTCAGACTTCAAACCTGTTGACTGCAAGTTGGAATTTGCAGCCACGAAAGAGATTCGTGGGTCAGTACGGTTAAGTACTGGCAAGGGGGATAAAACCCATACTCACAAGTTACCGGCGTAGCCAGTCATCACAAGATACAAATACTTTAGGATCAACGGAAAGGAAGGGGGTTATGGCAACTAAGCGACAGCAGGCTGCACTAACCAACTACAGAGATTCTATTGCTTCCAACTATCAGAAAGGAGATAAGATCGAGTGATAGTAACCAACTGAAAGATAACTTCAAACAAACCCATCCTGGATCTCGCCCCTTATCCGAAGAAGCAATCCGAGGATAACTCACACCGTGGTATTAAAGATGAGTCAAGTTATTGTGTGAATAACCTATTACTAGTCAAATTATTAATCATTGGGTGAAACATGATTGATCATTAGGTTTAAGTTGTCCTGAGTACTTGTTAGCCAGTACTTTCACCAAGTAATCCATAACCGCGGAAAACACGGCTTCTCGAGAAGATTTACCCTGCAGGGGTGCACCAAAGTAACCGACACTCATGAATATCCCGCCAGATGGAGCGGCCACTCCACCAAGCGGGGCACTCAACACAATCCAACCCTTCTTCGCATCAAGCCCAAAGCACCGCGTGCTGTGCGTGCGCGGCTAATCGAGCCCCACGAAGAAAAGGGGACCCTCATAGCACTGGAAGACCACGCCGCCCTAAATGCCGACTACGAAAGTTCCACCCGGGCGCCAAGGGCTCGCAAGATCATGCATGCAGCAAATGGAAAGCCCGAACTAGTACGGCGATTTGGACGAGATGCGAATCGAGTCAAACTGAGGGGGAGCCCATACTCCCCAAATGCGGGTAGTGCGCTCATCATGGATCAGTAGACAAGACCCTTTTCCTAATTAGGGGGTCGACACTAGCGGGCCTCAAAACCACCCTGGGCCTCCCGCCGGTGCCTTATCATCAAAATTATTATTAACAGTAGCATTAACATGATTGATTGATTAATATTTCGAGCCCCCGGAACGGTAACAACAATAATAGTACGATAGAAAAAGAAGTAACCGACAACAGGCTCGAGCAGAAGCAACTCTAAGCATGCTAGATAGGAACAGGCACAAACAAAGGCTGTAGGTATGGAGGTGAGGCAATATCAAGGTTAAGGGATTCATGTGATGGGTTCGTAACAGAAACAACTACCACTAAGGCTAGCAGAAAAGAATCAACGGAAAGAATCGGTAACAAGTGATGAAAGGCAGCCATATGGCATGCAAGTGAGTATACTTGCCTGAGATCCCGCAAGGTAGCAGAACTTGTCGTTGCTCACATCATCTCAACGTCCTATCCGGGAAGAAGCAACGAACCTCGAACAAACAACGGGATGCAACAATTACTACTACGGCAAAAGATCCAGCATGATCAAGATATGGATGCATGACAATTTAATTGATGCATAGAAATAAACTAGTTGACAAGATAAACAGATTTAAAGGGACCCATATGCAATTTGAGTTGCATATGAAAAGCCCAGGGATTTTGGTTAGATTATTTGTTTTCCAACTAATCAACAGGTGCTGGTGGTTTAGTATGATGCATGCAAAAGGGAAACAGCAAAATAACAACATTAGAATCAATTTAAGATAGGGTGTAGCAATTTAGAATTTTATTATTAACTTAGGGAATTTTGGGTGCCTTAAAGGGAACACACAAGTATTTGTTGTTTTCAACCATTTAAAATGTTCAAAACAAATAACAAAGTTGATATTTGAAAAGAACAGCAAATTTTAGTTGGATTACATGTTTCACATTTTGAAATTGGACTTTGGATTAATTATGTATGAATTAAACAATATTAAACAAATTTTAATTGAATTAAACAAGATTCAAATTGTTTAGGCAATTTAAATTATTCAAACCAGAAAACAAAAATTATATTTGAAAAGGTGAGATGAAATGGTATGGAAAACATATTTTATTTGCATTAGTTGGAATAACAATGAATTATTTATGAATTATTACAAGTGGCATTTGAATTATTTGAATTTGAATTTAAATTGCATTTTGAAAATTCAAAACAGAACACAAATAAGTTATTTGGAAAGTTTAGGAAATTTGGAGCAATAAACATATATAACTTTTCTTCATTAGATTTATATATTAAAAGATATTAAGGATTTAGTTTGGTGTTTAATTCTGCCTTTTAATTGATTTATGAGATAATAGAAAAAAGGTTAAACAGTTTGTTACCGCACAGCACCCTAGCCGCGGCCACTGCCAGTGGGCCACGGGGTGACTGTGCGCTGCGCGTGTGCTAGCGTGGCGGTAGAGCCACTGACGAGGGGGTCCCGTCCGTCAGCCACGCGCGAGAAAAAAAAGGGTGGGCTTTATTTGCTACCGCGAGGACTCGAACCCTGGATGCGCCGCTGCGCTGAAGGAACAAGACCAACGGGCTGCGAATCGTTTCGTGACAGGTTCAGGTAGCAGAGGAGGTTGAGGTTCGTTTCCGTCAGTTAAGCCTTTTTAACTGAACTTCGACTGAACTTCTTGCAGGTACAGAAAAGCATCACGGTCGGACAGGGGCGGCCGGCGATGGTGGCTCGCGGTGGCCAGCCCGTGCGGCCGGTGCGGTGCGGTGATTGGTGGACGCGCGGGGTGTGGGGGATCGTGGAGACGGACAGTGAGAGAGGGAAGGGCAGGCGAGCACCTGCTGTTGCTGTCGATGCAGGCGTCGGTGCAGCGGCGATGAAGAAGGCCGGCGACGGCGCGGCCTCCACTGGCGATCCCGGCAAGCGGCGAGTGGACGGCGAGCACCAGTGGACAACCGCGCTTCCATTCCCGACACCCAGCACTCCTCGAGGTGAACAGGTAGGGGCCGCGAAGAGGGGGCAGTAGCTCCGATGGTGGTTTCGGTGCGGTTCAGAAAGGCAGTGTCGATCTTCAGAAAACAGAAAGCTTTGGGGAGGAGGAAGAGAAGTGGGCGGCGCAGAGGGAGGAGCTCTAGGGTTAGCAGAGGGCAGAGGGGCGGTGGATACTTAAGGAGGGAGGCATCCTTGTACGGCATGGCATCCAGAGGGGATGGAGTTGATCGAAGGGCTGTTCTGGTGTTCGTACAGTTGGGGAAGAAGACAACAGAGAGGAGGGTTGGGCCAGAAGAAAAAGGGAGTGGGCTTGGGAAAGAAAATGGGCTGAGGTGGAGAAGAGAAAAGGAAAAGGGGTTGGGCTGCCCTCTCCTTTGGGATTTCCTTTTTATTTTTTATTATTTTTTTTGTAAAAAGAAATAAGAGGGAGAGAGGGAAAGGATTTGGGGGGTTTTGGGGTGGTTATTTCATTGAATAATTTTATTACTTTCAAAACAACAAGATGGAAGCAATGTTAGCATTGTTCTCAAAATTGGAATTATTAGGTGGAATTTTAAAGTGGTTGGGTGAATTTTCAAATAAGGTTGCTTTTGGGAATTTTTGGAAATAAATAGATTCCATTTAATAAGTTTCAAAACCATTATGCAAACATGCTTTTAAATAGGGTTACCCCTAGTTTTAAAGTGATTTTGAGAATACAAAAGTGTGGTGAATTTTATGGATTCAAAAGGTACTGATTTTGATAATAGATTTGAAATTGAAAATAAAGGTGATTTAATTAATTAATGGAAAATAGTTGTTTGATTAAACCCAACAAGTTAATGAATGACTTGATTTGAAATTGGAAATTTGAGCAAGGTGAAAGTTTAATTGTTTTGAAATTTTCAGTTGAAAAAGCAATGCAATGATGCATATGATGCAAGCAATCAAACAGGTAACACCCCAGGTGTTACAGACGACACCACTAACAAGGGATTGCGCCCTCGCAATCCACCTGCTAACCCGGGGAAAGAAGTTCGACTATCGATTCTTCGTGCTTCCAGTTGATCTCCTCGACACCACTAACAAGGGCTTCTCGACACCACTAACAAGGGATTCTTGCTCGGAGTGACGATGATGTTTTTCCACCAGGAATCTTCCGATGATCGAACCTATTAGGTTAAGGGCTAAGAAAACGTCCACCCACGTAGGATCCTAACACTTTGAAAGATAGACAGGAAGAGAGACTCCAAAACAAATAAGATGGGAGGGGAAATAGATTAGAGGTAAGGAGAAAACAATCCTATTGAGATGTTTTCCAAAATAGTTTAGCAGAAATAGTTTTTGACAC
The DNA here is from genome assembly GCA_028641055.1 of Alopecurus myosuroides. Classification (NCBI taxonomy): domain Eukaryota; kingdom Viridiplantae; phylum Streptophyta; class Magnoliopsida; order Poales; family Poaceae; genus Alopecurus; species Alopecurus myosuroides. The sequence goes on along the minus strand of JAPCYS010002318.1, from coordinate 6,270 downwards.
TCTAGGAACAACGACCGTTAGCGAGGTTATCCTACAGGCTTTGCGGACCCGTTGCTTCGATAACCATTCGTATCGAAACAATATCGGGAATCGGAACCAAGGCTCTGATACCATTTGTGACGCCCCGAGATCGGGCACCATGCAGATTTCAGCATTCCCGCCAAAATCCACATAATAACCGATTCCAGGTTGCCATTTATGATACCATTACAATAGTTCACGAATAATCCACAATTACAACAGAAACGGATAGCTACAAAATGACTCAACGAGCCAGGGATACAACTGATACAATACAAAGATCCAAATAACAGCGGAAGAAACAAACGTCCGGCTACGGACAAGATCCAAATTGGACTAAGAGTCCTGAAGATAACCGAAGGCGTCCAATCCCTGCCCAGGCCAAGCCGGAGGGATTCCCAAGCTAACGTCGTCAGACTTCAAACCTGTTGACTGCAAGTTGGAATTTGCAGCCACGAAAGAGATTCGTGGGTCAGTACGGTTAAGTACTGGCAAGGGGGATAAAACCCATACTCACAAGTTACCGGCGTAGCCAGTCATCACAAGATACAAATACTTTAGGATCAACGGAAAGGAAGGGGGTTATGGCAACTAAGCGACAGCAGGCTGCACTAACCAACTACAGAGATTCTATTGCTTCCAACTATCAGAAAGGAGATAAGATCGAGTGATAGTAACCAACTGAAAGATAACTTCAAACAAACCCATCCTGGATCTCGCCCCTTATCCGAAGAAGCAATCCGAGGATAACTCACACCGTGGTATTAAAGATGAGTCAAGTTATTGTGTGAATAACCTATTACTAGTCAAATTATTAATCATTGGGTGAAACATGATTGATCATTAGGTTTAAGTTGTCCTGAGTACTTGTTAGCCAGTACTTTCACCAAGTAATCCATAACCGCGGAAAACACGGCTTCTCAAGAAGATTTACCCTGCAGGGGTGCACCAAAGTAACCGACACTCATGAATATCCCGCCAGATGGAGCGGCCACTCCACCAAGCGGGCACTCAACACAATCCAACCCTTCTTCGCATCAAGCCCAAAGCACCGCGTGCTGTGCGTGCGCGCTAATCGAGCCCCACGAAGAAAAGGGGACCCTCATAGCACTGGAAGACCACGCCGCCCTAAATGCCGACTACGAAAGTTCCACCCGGGCGCCAAGGGCTCGCAAGATCATGCATGCAGCAAATGGAAAGCCCGAACTAGTACGGCGTTTGGACGAGATGCGAATCGAGTCAAACTGAGGGGGAGCCCATAACTCCCAAATGCGGGTAGTGCGCTCATCATGGATCAGTAGACAAGACCCTTTCCTAATTAGGGGGTCGACACTAGCGGGCCTCAAAAACCACCCGGGGCCTCCCCCGGGCCTTATCATCAAAATTATTATTAACAGTAGCATTAACATGATTGATTGATTAATATTTCGAGCCCCGGAACGGTAACAACAATAATAGTACGATAGAAAAAGAAGTAACCGACAACAGGCTCGAGCAGAAGCAACTCTAAGCATGCTAGATAGGAACAGGCACAAACAAAGGCTGTAGGTATGGAGGTGAGGCAATATCAAGGTTAAGGGATTCATGTGATGGGTTCGTAACAGAAACAACTACCACTAAGGCTAGCAGAAAAGAATCAACGGAAAGAATCGGTAACAAGTGATGAAAGGCAGCCATATGGCATGCAATGAGTATACTTGCCTGAGATCCCGCAAGGTAGCAGAACTTGTCGTTGCTCACATCATCTCAACGTCCTATCCGGAAGAAGCAACGAACCTCGAACAAACAACGGATGCAACAATTACTACTACGGCAAAAGATCCAGCATGATCAAGATATGGATGCATGACAATTTAATTGATGCATAGAAATAAACTAGTTGACAAGATAAACAGATTTAAAGGGACCCATATGCAATTTTGTTGCATAAAAAGCCCAGGGATTTTGGTTAGATTATTTGTTTTCCAACTAATCAACAGGTGCTGGTTTAGTATGATGCATGCAAAAGGGAAACAGCAAAATAACAACATTAGAATCAATTTAAGATAGGGTGTAGCAATTTAGAATTTTATTATTAACTTAGGGAATTTGGGTGCCTTAAAGGGAACACACAAGTATTTGTTGTTTTCAACCATTTAAAATGTTCAAAACAAATAACAAAGTTGATATTTGAAAAGAACAGCAAATTTTAGTTGGATTACATGTTTCACATTTTGAAATTGGACTTTGGATTAATTATGTATGAATTAAACAATATTAAACAAATTTTAATTGAATTAAACAAGATTCAAATTGTTTAGGCAATTTAAATTATTCAAACCAGAAAACAAAAATTATATTTGAAAAGGTGAGATGAAATGGTATGGAAAACATATTTTATTTGCATTAGTTGGAATAACAATGAATTATTTATGATTATTACAAGTGGCATTTGAATTATTTGAATTTGAATTTAAATTGCATTTTGAAAATTCAAAACAGAACACAAATAAGTTATTTGGAAAGTTTAGGAAATTTGGAGCAATAAACATATATAACTTTTCTTCATTAGATTTATATTAAAAGATATTAAGGATTTAGTTTGGTGTTTTAATTCTGCCTTTTAATTGATTTATGAGATAATAGAAAAAAGGTTAAACAGTTTGTTACCGCACAGCACCCTAGCCGCGGCCACTGCCAGTGGGCCACGGGGTGACTGTGCGCTGCGCGTGTGCTAGCGTGGCGGTAGAGCCCACTGACGAGGGGGTCCGTCCGTCAGCCACGCGCGAGAAAAAAAAGGGTGGGCTTTATTTGCTACCGCGAGGACTCGAACCCTGGATGCGCCGCTGCGCTGAAGGAACAAGACCAACGGGCTGCGAATCGTTTCGTGACAGGTTCAGGTAGCAGAGGAGGTTGAGGTTCGTTTCCGTCAGTTAAGCCTTTTTAACTGAACTTCGACTGAACTTCTTGCAGGTACAGAAAAGCATCACGGTCGGACAGGGGCGGCCGGCGATGGTGGCTCGCGGTGGCCAGCCCGTGCGGCCGGTGCGGTGCGGTGATTGGTGGACGCGCGGGGTGTGGGGATCGTGGAGACGGACAGTGAGAGAGGGAAGGGCAGGCGAGCACCTGCTGTTGCTGTCGATGCAGGCGTCGGTGCAGCGGCGATGAAGAAGGCCGGCGACGGCGCGGCCTCCACTGGCGATCCCGGCAAGCGGCGAGTGGACGGCGAGCACCAGTGGACAACCGCGCTTCCATTCCCGACACCCAGCACTCCTCGAGGTGAACAGGTAGGGGCCGCGAAGAGGGGGCAGTAGCTCCGATGGTGGTTTCGGTGCGGTTCAGAAAGGCAGTGTCGATCTTCAGAAAACAGAAAGCTTTGGGGAGGAGGAAGAGAAGTGGGCGGCGCAGAGGGAGGAGCTCTAGGGTTAGCAGAGGGCAGAGGGGCGTGGATACTTAAGGAGGGAGGCATCCTTGTACGGCATGGCATCCAGAGGGGATGAGTTGATCGAAGGGCTGTTCTGGTGTTCGTACAGTTGGGGAAGAAGACAACAGAGAGGAGGGTGGGCCAGAAGAAAAAGGGAGTGGGCTTGGGAAAGAAAATGGCTGAGGTGGAGAAGAGAAAAGGAAAAGGGGTTGGGCTGCCTCTCCTTTGGGATTTCCTTTTTATTTTTTATTATTTTTTTTGTAAAAATAAATAAGAGGGAGAGGGAAAGGATTTGGGGGGTTTTGGGGTGGTTATTTCATTGATAATTTTATTACTTTCAAAACAACAAGATGGAAGCAATGTTAGCATTGTTCTCAAAATTGGAATTATTAGGTGGAATTTTAAAGTGGTTGGGTGAATTTTCAAATAAGGTTGCTTTTGGGAATTTTTGGAAATAAATAGATTCCATTTAATAAGTTTCAAAACCATTATGCAAACATGCTTTTAAATAGGGTTACCCCTAGTTTTAAAGTGATTTTGAGAATACAAAAGTGTGGTGAATTTTATGGATTCAAAAGGTACTGATTTTGATAATAGATTTGAAATTGAAAATAAAGGTGATTTATTAATTAATGGAAAATAGTTTTTGATTAAACCCAACAAGTTAATGAATGACTTGATTTGAAATTGGAAATTTGAGCAAGGTGAAAAGTTTAAATTGTTTTGAAATTTTCAGTTGATGCAAACATGGTGCAATGCAATGTGATGCATATGATGCAAGCAATCAAACAGGTAACACCCCAGGTGTTACACAATCATTGGGAAACACTATCGGGGGGCGTCTCCTTACGGGGGACAGAGCGGGCCCTAGCAGATGTCGAGGGCCGAGACGAAGCCTTGGGAGCCTTGGGAGGCCGCCCGCGAGGTCGCCCCGTCTGGGTAACCCGCTCGGCAGCCTCCCTCCCACTAGGAGCACTCTGGGAGCTACTACTCGGGCCCGGTGCCGTCTGCACCAGGGCATCCGAGGTGGGGGCCGCCGTCCGCTCCAGCTCCGCCTGAGCTCGTGCAGCAGCCAAGGCCCCCTCGTAAATCTCCTTTGCTTTAATCGCAACAATCTGCTCGAGACGAGGGCCCCGCTCGCCCCGGAATACCACGCCACAATCAGCGGCAACCTGAGCCAAGTGGTCCAACGGGACCGCATCGAGAACAGAGAATCTAGAATCCAGAGAAGGAGAGCGAGGAGGGGAGCATTGCGTACCTGGGATATCACGGCGCGAAGCCACCAGCTGGATCGTCTGAGCCTCCACAGTAGGGACCGGCCCGTCCAGACCCCCCCTAGCGCGGGCCAGGCGAGCGCTGTAGCGGGACGGCTGGGGAGTCGGCCTAGGGCCGCGCGCAGCCGGCTCCTGCGTGGGGGCCACAGGGGTGTCGGGGGAAGACTGTGACCTGCTCGTACGAACCCGGCGCCGGGGTCACCGGGACAGGAGGGGGGAGCTCACTGGTGAAGTGGGGGACGAGCCTGGTGAGATTGTGTAGCACAGCGCCCCTCCGGAACGTGACGAGGATGGCGGGGCCACCTCCAATCCCACACTGGCGCAATCCTCCTCCTGATCTCCCTCTCCCAAGCCAAGGGTGGCGGAATCGAGACCCGGGAGACCGAAGTTGGATCCATACTGAGAGAACGGGACCTTGGGAGGCGCACCCGCCCTGTCCCGTACCGCAGAGGGGTCAGAGAGCACAGCCGCCCCGTGAGGTGGCGCAGCAGAGTGGGTCACCGGCGCCACAGGAGGGAGGGCATCTGTCGAGGGGTCAGGCGCCTGGGACTCACGCTGTCCAGTCTCGTCATCGTCATCGTCCGAGGAATCCGCCTCCGAAGAATCACCATCCTGCTCGGAAGGACCCCCCTCTGGGCGACTAGGAGGTGAGGATGGGGGGCGGTCATCGTCCAGCTCCACCCGTACAGTCGCCCCCTCGTTCCCTCAACGTCCACCAAAGTAGACGGGAGGCAGAAGGCCGGGGAGGAGACTCGGGTCCGGGCATAGGACGCGCAGCCGCACGGGGCCCGAACCAGCCAGGGACGCCTCATCGATCCCGTCCATCCTGCCAAGCGCCTGTGAGAGCAGCTCGAGGACTGCGGGAGTCCTAGCCGCGTCAGGGAGGCCGAACAGGCGGACCCAGGTGGAGTGGAGCACGTTCGCCGAGGAAGCGGCAGTCGAGGCCGTGATGGACACCTGAATCTTGTTGAGAGGGAGAGTGAACGTCGAACCCATAGAGCATAGACGTAGCATCTCAGTCGACGGGAAGACCACAGCAAACTCTGTGGCAGACACCTCGCGCACCTTCCACTCGTGACCGGGCATGATCTGCGCTAGCTCGTCCCACAGAATCTCGACAGAGAGGCCACCAGATAGGACGGGTAACTGGTCAGGTAGGACAGAGACTCAGGCGAGGTTCTCCGGAACCACCATCGGGACGCCACCAAGATCGATGTAATAGAAAATCGACTCCACCCCGTGACCCAGGAGCTCGAGGCGTGGCCGACGAGGCGGGCCAGCCGGAACTGAACACATGGTCAGGCGGTGGCCGGGATCTCCGCAGCGCAGGTAACACTCCGGCTGAGTACAGTCCGAGCGGAAGTGGCCGAAAATCCCACAGTTGAAGCACTGGACACACGACGGGGAGCTCACTCCACTCTCCGTCTGAGTGTGGGTAGGACCCGACCCCGTCTGGATCGAGTCCCTCGGAGCTCCCAACGTGGCGGGGGTAGACGATATCGGAGGGAGCCCCATCTGGTTCCCTCCAACGTCATCCGCCCCCGTACGTCGCGCCTTCTTCTTCTTCTTCTT
>JAPCYS010001605.1:0-16147 GCA_028641055.1 Alopecurus myosuroides | reverse complement strand
ATGGAGGAGGTGGTGGAGCCGAAACGAGAGCAAAATTTGGTGAAGGTGGGGATGGAGACCTGGAATCAGTCGTTTGGTACATCCAGTAAGATCAGGTTAGTCCACATCCTTAAGAATCTGCACACTTCGGAGGTCAAAATCTACTCAGACGCATCGAGGGAGTTCATCGAGCTATTGGGAGGAGAGTCTGGCGGTGAGGTGCTGCTGGAGTATGTGCAGCAGTCGCCGCGGCTCGTGGAGCTGATGGAGGCATGGCGGCTGCACCGGGAGAAGCCAGGGATGGCGTACATACTTTCACTCTTTGCTACTGTCCTGGGCCACCCCGGTGGTAAGTCGCGGCAGCATGCTTTGTGTAAGAAGTGCTTGGACGGAGTTGCTAGGACGATACTGGAGGATAAGGAGAAGACAGGGGATGTGTACCTGGAGCTTAAGAGTGGCGAGTTCCGGCGGCAGAATGCTGCTCTGGATTTGCTTGCTGCCATTGTCAGGCGTGGAGGAGGGTTGGCGTCGGAGGTTGCCGAGAGCTTTGATTTTAAGATGGCTATTGTGACCCAACTAGCAGGGATACAGAAGAAGAGAGGGGGCAGAGATGGGAGGAATCAGAAAAAGGGTGCTAATTTTGGGTCTACAAGGCGCTCGCTTGTTGGGTTTGCCATGTCGTTCCTGGAGGTTGGGAACCCAAGGCTACTAAGATGGGTCCTTCAACAGAGGGAGCTTTATTCAGGGGTGCTACGCGGGATTGGAGAAGATGATACCGAGACTGTCGTGTATGTCCTCTCAACATTGAGGGATAATGTTCTGGTAGAGGAGTCACTTGTCCCACCAGGGCTCCGGAGTGTCCTTTTTGGAAGTGCCACACTGGAACAGCTTAGCCTGATATCTGGGAATTTGGATGCAGGGGAAGCAGCTGAACTTGCCCATCAAGTGTTGTTCATGGTCTGCACTGATCCAAAAAATGGATTGATGCCATCCTCACACTTGAGAGGTAACGAGAAACGTTTGCTGGATCTCATGAAGAAGTTGAAAGCTACTGAGGTGATTTACCATAAGAATTTGTTGCTGGCTATTGTGAGTAAGAGGCTTTCTCTTTGTTCGGCGTACATGAATGAGTTCCCCTATAATATTGAACCACGGTCATCCCCCTCGTGGTTAGTTATTTGAGCATTCGTATATAATTATTCTTTTGGACTGCACTGCACTTTTGCCTGTCTAATTGCTGTTCTGTAGGTTTGCTGCCATCTCCCTAGCAGCGGATATAATATCTTCAGCAAAATCTGATAGCATATTTCATACTCTCCTGTCACATGATCTGGTATCTGTCGATGATGAACAAGTGCAAGTACTTTTGAAGTGCATCGTGCCCCATGTGTGCTCTCGAGCAGTGATAAATAGGGGATTGCTGCATTCTGATGATCTTGTAAAACACGGTTCTCTGAGGCTTGTTTCCGAGTCACTGAACCTATTACGGCATGTTACTGAAGCAATCAGTGGTATGGTATCAAGTGCGAGATTGACACCAGAATTCACTGGCTCAACAAAAGGAAAAGCCAGAATGAATTGTTTTCCAGGATTAAGCTGTTCCACTGCAACAGATGCATCCCTGGTAGATCAGGTTCACCAGGGAGACGAAACACGTGTCAAGAGGTGGATATCTCTGAGAGAGTACATTCAAGATGAAGTGCGTGGAGCTATGCCTGATCCACAGGTCCTTCTCAAGTTACTCTCTTCTGCCAGTCAGAAACATCAAAATTGTTCTCAGAGTAGTCTTAAGAGACACGCCCAGCTTTGCCAGCCTCCTAAGAAGAAACAGAAATGTGGAACTATCGATGAGGATGATGATATTATTATTGGCGGAATTGATGTTGATCAGGCTAAGGATGGATCTGAAGAGCAAGACCAGGACTTGGCAAATGATCACACTACCACTCTGTGTGAGATATGGGGCTTACATAAGCAAGATCTGGAGTTGAAAGATGCAGAAGTGTTAGACAGTGTTTTTCACTCGAAGTTGCTTGATGTTCTCCGGCTCTATTTGGTATGTGCATGTTATATTTTATTACACTTCATCTATTACCATTTAATACGTTTGTATAAAATATCTTATCCTTGGCCTCTGTTTTTGCTGTCTACATCTACTGCATTTAAGTGATGGAGTTTCTTTGCAACTTATAGCCTTAAGATTCTGATCTAATTTTGTGCACTGATTATGTTCAATTTGTCTTTCAGAGGGTAATGCCCAGCTCTTTTGATGGATCATTTGACTTCTTTAGGGTTATACCACCTAACCCGCTGGAGTTGTCCAAGGATGAGCAACACTGCTTATTATCTCTATTAGTTGAGTATTCAGGGCAATGTGAGGGACGTTGGGACCCAGAGAATTCCAGAATCGATGTACAAGCATTTGCAACCGCTGATTGACATCATGTTGCATTCACAAGTTAAGAGCATCCGTGATGAAGCGTATAATTTAGTTAAAGCTGCTTTAGCAAGTTCTGGTGCGTTCGATCAGAATTTTGCGGAGATTGATGCATGGTTGGTTTTCTTGCCGGGTTATGAAGCCAAATGGTGTGTAAGAGAGAGCCTAGGAGTCAGATCATCTAATAAACTGTCTCACATTGTGATCCCTTTCCTTTGCGATGCTATTTCAGTCGTTGGGAACAACTTGTATAAATACCAAGCACATGCGGAAGTTTATTTCTAAATCAGGCCAGTTTGAAGGTACAATTTTCTTTGGGGACATGAAGGAGTGAATTCCCCCTTTATGAAATTGACTTCATGCTATTTAACTTGTATTATCTACCATTAGCTGGTTTGCTTGGTCGTTAGATTTTATGATCTGATAGAGTGCCAGATGTAAATGTTATTGGTACCTGTAGGTTGGGTCTCATTCTACATTTGAGGGCATGCAGTTTTCCATCTCGGTCATCTGAAGATCATGTTATCACCAGACTTACCAAAATGATTCGGTGCTTATTGTGTAGCTATGTTATACCAAGCACCTTTTTATTTTACTGAAATCTTTGTCTGCTTGTCTTACAATTATTTGCTCATACTATACTGCAGTCAGATGTTTTCTTTGCTCGGATTTCTTTACTTCATCCTGAATTAGTTATCAGTATCACTCATATGTCCTTTGACTTTAAGTTACCTATTCTTCTTTCGGTACTTATCATGTATTCATGTCTTTTCTGCTACCTTCTCTGTTCCTAAACATAAGGCGTATAAATTTTGTCACAAGTTAACCTTTTCTCGGTTTGACCAAATTATGGACAAAAAATATGAACATTTACAATACCAAATCAATATCGATATTACCATATAATATACTCCCTCTGTATCAAAATATAAGATGTTTTAGCGTTTTCTAGACAACACGTATCTAGGCATATTTTAGTGTGTAGATTCATGTGCATCTTACACTAAAACATGTCTAGGTACGTGTTGCCTAGGAAACGTTAAAACATCTTACATTTCGATACGGAGGGAGTATTTTCATAGTATATTTGTTCAGTACTGTTGATATTTGTTTCTATATATTTGGCAAACTTATTAAGCTTTGAATTTTGACTAAATTTATATGCCTCATTGTGGAACGGACGGAGTATTGAATTATTCCCTAATGAGAACTTTTTCATTCATCCATTTATTCATTCAGAGTCTCACTTCTGTTTGTGGTTTGCAGGCTATTCTCCAGCTTTCAGTCCTCTCATTGTTTGTGTTCTTCAGAAATGCCTTAGGCTACTCGACTCGGAGTCTGGAGGTATGAAATTACATGAGAAGTCCACAATTTCATTATACGTGTGCAACACAATCTACCTTATTCTGCAATCCCAGGTATAAGTTATTACATTTATGTTACCTAATACTCTATTGCCTACTTCCCCCTAATTGCACAGTCAACTGATTCATCCGATGATGATCAAACAGGTAGATGCTCAATCATTGCTTGATCTTATTGAGGCCATTCTAAATGAGAGATTTGATAAATTTTCATCAGAAGAAATACAATCTAGGACTTATTTTGCTGAATGGAGGCCATTGATAAATTTGTTGCATATTTTGAGGAGTATCTCAGACCAACAAAGTACTAGTTTGTTCACGACCATGAAACATTCTTCTGAACTTCAATCAAGCTCTTTGTCCTCTGTGTCTAGAAAAGTTGAAGAAATGTTAAGTCCGCACCACATTAATTTGCCAGATGATGTAGCGACAGCATTCTTATTTTCAATCATGTGTGCACCTCTAGAAGATATTATCCATAGCTTTCCAGAGCTTCTTGATGTTGTGAAAACACATTTTCCTTCTCATCTGCAGTTCTTGTCATCGGTTCTTTATCTCCAACATGATTATCTTGCTAAAGTTGCTAGTCGTTGTCCAGATATGTTCTTCTGTAGTCTCAGGCAGATCGAGGGTAATCTTGATGTTGATCGTGCCAACACTGTTGAGAGCAAATGTCAAAATCACTCAATTTCTACAGAATCGGCTGCAATGAGTACATTTCTGAATGTGACACCGTTCTGTGTGCTCTTACCTTCAGTATTAAGCCTTGTGTTCTCTGCACCGGCTGAAACCGGGGAACCACGTGCACTGTTACTTGATGCACCTGTACAACTTTTTCGAGCTAAGCTATCTGAAAGCACAATCAGTGAGTTGACATTCAATCTGAGAGTCATCTTATTCTGGAGCCATCGCTTGTTGTCGTCATACACTGTGAAGTCTTCAAATGTTCTTGAACAACTTTGCCATGTATGCTCCACTCTTGTTGATAGCATATTCGAGCACATTCGAGTTTTGGCTGCTGATACTTCTGACTTAAACGCTTCAGTGGAATGTTTCCTAGAAATTGTTGAATCTGTTCTCCAGCATCCTGTTATTGGCCTGTCCTTTCCCTGTAAAAAAGAAGTAATTGCCCTGTCTTTGCCATGTTCTTTATCCAATTGCCCGGACTTAACAGATAGGAGTGTGGAACATGTGGAAGAAGCGTTCACTAGTTATTCGGAGAAAGATCTGCACCTTGTAGATGGTTTTGTCCTGAATCTTCTTAGTAAACTTTATGACCTTTTACTATTGGCTGATAATGATGGTCGATCCCTAGAGTTACTGTTTGCTTCCCCAAAGGCTATACTTGAAAGAATATTACTGTTGTTCAGGGAGAAGTTTCAACTCTCCATGAACCAAGGGAACTTGGGCCTGCTATTGCCAAATTTCTACATGGTACGAGCGTTGGCAAAATTCATGTCCCCTGTCAGACTTCTGGAACTTGCAAATTGGATGTTCTCAGAGTTAGAAAGTTGTGGTTTGAACTGTTCAGTTGCATTTGCTCCTGCTTTTGTATCTTTATATATTGCTGATATTGCCATGGAATTTCTGTACGACTATCTACAACGAACTAACCACATCTCAGAATCCTGTCACTCATGGGGCTTGGAGATTCAAAATTCTGACATTGCCACCATTCAGCGAGTATATCATGGCATTCTTCATTTTGCTACTAAACTGAATCTTGAATTTGCTGATGTCTGCTTGCTCAAGATGCTGATTCGTATTCGTAATGCAGAAAGATATGCAGGGCAGAGCACTGAATATACTGCATTCCACATGATGTTATCTACCATGGCCATCAACTCCCCCCTTAGCATTCTTCATCACTGTATGTTTCCCACATCTAAGGTTAAAGCAAAAGTTGTATGGTTGCTTTTGGAAGTAAGTCCTATGCACATGAACTTTTTTGGCCAAATGTTGAAGAAAGTTCTAGAAAAAGAAGCTTCTTTGCAAGGCATGGATTATGATTCTAGTTCTTCACGGGCTCATGAGCATATACTTCTGTTACCTGCTGCTTTATCATACATGAAGCATCACAGTGATGGCCATATGCAGTGTGTTGAATTCCTTGAGCCAGCAGCGAACTTTTATGGTGAAATGCTATTGAGCGATGGTGGTTTACCACGCTGGAAAAGTTTTGTTAGTAGTGTTTTTGAGGAAAATTTTAGCGACTTAAGACACCAATCAGTTCAAGATATGATGGATTATTTCAGTGACACTCTCTTGGGGAAGTCAGTTACCATGTTGCGCTACTACTTGTCTGTAAAAGAAATATCCCGGAAGCGACGCTTGGAAATAGTTGCTTCAGTTTGCCCACAATCTTCTGACCTGTTAGATTCTGATGTCAATGATATTAATCCTGACTCACACAATGCTATTCTGAAGCTTACTAATGAACTGCTTGCAAAGATATCATTGATTAGGTTGTTGCTATCTCCTCCCAGAAGATTGTTGGCCAGTGAGACAGCCTCAGACAGAGAGTCCAAGAGAGTGAACAATGCTAAGCTGAATTTCATAAGCATCTTGGTTAGAACTTTGGATAAAATACTCAGGAAATTCCCCCGCTGATGGCTTATCCCACTCTGATAAGCAACAAATGGTCATCTGTTCTCTGGAATATACAATTCTCAAGCATATTGTCGAACTGTCTTCAGAGATTCAAACTCATCTGAACCAATTGAACTCAATACCTTTCCTTAACCAATTCATCAAATCATCTCTCTTGCATAGATTCAATGATTGTACCACACTAAAAGCAATTCGATGTGTTCTTGTTATATTATCAGAAGGGAAGTTTCCTGCTGATGAAATTCTTGAGCTCATACTGGGCCACTCCCATTTTTTGTCATCAATAACCTACAGCGTAGTTTCTGAATATCAATCTGCATTTAATGCTACAGGGAGCCTTCTACAGCCAGCACCAAGCATTTTAAGATCAGTCGATTCTCCTTTCGCTCAAGAAAACAAGTTCCAAATTTGCGCTTCAGAAAAGATAAAGATAGAAATCATCAGATTACTCAGGGTACTGTATGATATTAAGACTAGGCAGCAGAATAATAGCCTATTGAATGAATCAAGAGAGCTATGTTTCTTGCTTTTATCTGTTTATGGTGCAACTCTTAGTGAAACAGATTTGGAGATACTTCATCTTATGAACGAGATAGAATCGTATGAGTGCAAAACCATTGCGGAAGTGGATCATCTATGGGGGACTGCAGCTGTCAAATATAGAGAAGAACTGAAACTTGATTATTCAACATCAGAAATCCATAAAACAGAGAACACCGAAAGTAATGGTAGGCGAAGGGCGCTATTTCGGGAGAACATACCCATTGATTCTAAGCTCTGTGTCACGACAGTCTTACAATTTTGCTATAAAAGATCTTCAAGGACTTCTATCTTCTCATTGGATCAGCTTCGCCAGGACAACTTTTGTGATATTTTGCAGGTAATTTGTTGAATGGCAGCGTCAATCAGAGTTTTGGCTACATTATTGTTCTTTTTGCAGTTTCACTCATTTTATCTACCTTATGCACACGTGACCTCATGTTCCTAAACCGCTCTGATATTGATTGACAGACAACACCTCGAAGCGTGGATATGGTTCAGATTTATGATCCTATATTTATTTTGCGCTTCTCAATTCATGCTCTTCTCATGGGTTACATCGAGCCTGCTGAATTTTCCCGAGTTGGGCTGCTTGCTATTACGTTAGTTAGCATATCATCTCCTGATGAAGAATTGAGGAAGCTGGGTTATGAATCTCTAGGAACATTCAAAAAATCGCTTGAGGTAATGCTCTGCTATTTTCTAAATCCGATATTCTATTAGTTGACTTGTTTATTGATTGTAAGCATCTCATCAGTTATTACCTTGCTCTGCCTACGATTATCTCTCATTATGTTTATTTGCTTAGTTACCAGCTAACCTTAGCATCAGTACAGTTTTGGATTAGTGTTGTAGAACATGCATAATATAAATTTAACGTCATTATACTGTATCTAACTTCTGTAAGCACAATCGTGCTCTTGCATCAGTATATCCATGTTCCAGCTCAATTTTACATTTTCTTGGTGTTTGGTGATGATGTTATGCATGTGACATGACTTTTACGTTTGTCGAACTGCTGTGAAAAGAACATTCTTATCAACATTCCTGGATCAGTTTGATGCCCAGTACATCTGAGTACGGAATACATCTCGTGTCCGTATTACTTTTTTGAGAAGTCCATTTTATATTATGTTGTGCACTTGTGGCATATGTGCAGGCTTCTCAGAAAAGCAAGGAAAAATGGCACCTCCAGCTTCTTTTGACATATCTACAGAATGGGATATTTGAACCATGGCAGAGGATACCTTCCATTATTGCTATTTTTGCTGCAGAAGCGTCTTTGACACTGCTGGATAGCTCGCATACACAATTCAATACCATAAGCAAATTTTTGATGCATTCAGCCTCTGTCAGTTTGCAGGTGGGTTGTCTTTATTACACATGTGAACTATCTTGAGCTATGAATTTGGTGGTATTGTGTATATCTATATAACCTTTTTCTTTTCTTTGCAGAGCATTCCATTATTCCCAACATTATTTAAGAGTAGCTCTGTGAATTTCAAAGCTGATCGGTTGTGGATGCTTCAGTTATTATATGCTGGGTCAAATCTAGCTGATGACGCTACAATATTCAAGAGAGGAAGTGTCTTAGAGCTTTCTCTTGCCTTTTGTTCTTCGACTGTTTCAGATTCTGAATCGAAACATCTAATCCTTAAGGTAAGACTAATTTTCTCATTAGCATATACATTTGTCTACAGGATGTGCATGATGATGCACTTAAGGAATTATTGTGCACTGTGTAGTGTGCTGTCAGCAGTACAAGAACCCTTTAATATGCTCACTAATCACAATCTTATTTACTTTCGTTTTTGTATAATAGCTGAATGTTTGCTTGTTTGCTACAGAAATAATGAATAAAAAATAATAATCTTGCATATCAGTCTCCATACTAGTATATAGCCACAATAACTGACATAGAGTTAGTAGAAACAAAGCAACCTATAAATAGTCGAATAGTATAACAACAATTTAATTCTGGTACATGTCAGAAACAATACATCCGATCTTTCCACCACTACCATGTAGGAGGAACTCAGGGGGCATGTCTATCCAAGTAGATTTGGTCTCGGTTCTCGCAAAGGCTCTTGCACCTGAAGTTCTCTGTGGAGGACCACATGGCTCTTCATCTCATACACATCGCAGAAAGACGCAGTTTAAGACTGTACGGATAGGAGTCGTGACCGTAGTCAGAGACCACGAATCCGAAAAGGTAGAGTACAGCATGGGAGGTGTCTTGCTCGCACGCGTACACGTCCTCGCTTGCTGCAGACCATAAGAAGTGTGTCTGATGCGTGACCTGTAAATCCCTGGGACGAAGATCTAGCTCAACCACCACTAAACATGTCCCATCCTGACCCATCTCGCGCACGAAACCTTCGAGGTAAGCTGCACCAGGTGGCGACAACTTCCAATAAAGCCACAAACGAAGCCTTGATAACGAATATGGGATGTTCTTTTCCCTAAAGGCGCTAGTAGATGCGATTTCTAGACCCCCACGCTCAGGGTGGGTGTTCTTGTTTACCTGGAAATTTGGGTGATAAAAAGTTTTTATAATTGACACCCAAAATTTTCCCGATTTTTTTAATACCTGACAATTTGGGTACCCTGAAATTCGGGTTTGGGTTATCCCAAATTACCTGAACTACATTGCGCCAGACCTAAACAAACAAGAGGATGCCGGCGCACAGGGCAAGATGGAAGCTGCCTATTGTTGTCATCTCGTCGGAGGTTGGAGAGCTTGTCCTCTTCAAGGAGGAAGAGCCAAAGGCAGAATGGCTGCAGGCGGCATAGGATGGATCCCGGCGCGCCGCTGCACTGTTCCAAGCCGTCACTGTGGGCTGTGGCCTCGCCGCTGGGAGTCGAGGGAGGCAGTCCCTGCGGCCCGTCTCCTTGCTGCTCTAATGACGCATCACAGGCTGTGGTGGCGCCGCGTTGGATGTGTTTTCTGTCTTTAGGAGTTGCTATTGGAGGATAAGGCCGTGCGGGGTAGTGCAAGGCGGGCCATGGGCTATGGAGCTGCTGTGCCGTGCACGTGATTTACTTTGTTGGGCTAGGATAAATGTGCAAACATACATTGGGCTGCATAAGTTCAGGTAGTTCGGGCACCATTAGTATAAACCCGAATTTCCCTATAAATTTCGGGGTTTTCAAAACTACTACCCGATTGAATGCTCGGGTTTTTTGGGTTTGGGCTATACAGGTTTTTTGGGTTCAATCTTCGGGTATGGTGTTTTATGCCCGGCATGACCCCACACCCCCAAAACTCATGTACTGGAGATGACGGCGCACTCGAAGGTTCTTACGGAACAAACACGTGAAGAGCAGCAGATACTTACGTTAACTAGGAAGCGACGCAATGGGTGCTGCTGCACGGAGGAAACGAAGATGATGGGCCGTCCGGCAAGAGCAGAACCCTAGAAAGCACCCCAAAAATTAGTGCAGCGCTTACGCAAACCTGCATGGCAAATGAGCAACGAAGCCAACCAAAAAATAGGCAGCCAAAAGAAACAGATGGCGCCAAACATAAGGGAGCGAAACACCTACTAGGCCAAGAAGCGAAGTTGACGCACCAACAACATCCCCAGGAGAGAACCAATCCTAGAAATGCATGCAAAACAGTAGGTTGGCGCCAAAAGCAGATCTATACGGGAAATGAGCAGCGAACAATTGGTGCAAGAAAAGGCAGATCTATCCGAAGAGATGGATTCAAGAACAAAGGACACCAAACAAAAATGAGAGCAGAATCAAACCACAGAAACCCCGAGGAGGCCGAGAAAGCGAGAAGAAAGAAAAGATGATACGTAGGAGGGAAAACAAAGCTAAATCCTAAACCAACCCCAAACAAAAGCAGAGGAGAATCAAACGACAGAAACCCCTGAGGAGGCTGAGAAACCGAGAAGAAGAAAAGATGATACATATGAGAGGAAACAAAGCGAACACAGTGCAAGCTCGTGCGAGGGAAGGAGCGCGGCAGCGCGCCACCGCAAACTCATGAGGCAAGCAAGGAGAAGCCGGTCAGACGTAGAGGAGGGCCACCTACCTGGCGAGTGCGTAACAGATTTGAGCCGCGAGGAGAGATGCCTCGTCAACCAGAAACAGGAGGGGGGGGGGGGGGGGGGGATGAAAGAGGAAGTGGACAGGGAGCATGCCGATAGGAGATGGAATAATGTGGCGCCGTAGGAGATATAGAGTAGTGGGCAGAGCACAGCGCGGCTCTCCCACAACGTGAGCGTGGTAAACAGTGCCCGTCTGTGCACAGCTGGATGACCGATTTTGTGTGTCCCAATGTGCCCGGCGGTGAGGATCCACGTACGGCGGTGTCAGGGAGAGCTGACTTCGAGTGGGGCTGGGCCCCACAACGTGACCACGTGCAGAGAGGGGGCGCCCACGCGCGTCGGGCATGCACCTCCCAGCTGTTGGGAGGCTCTGATCGCGACGCATGTCCTCTCAGGGCTGGCATCAGATGGCGGGGTTTTTTCGTGACTACGTGGATAGCCTGATTGTTCAACATCTTCTCGCAAGATATGACAATTTTTGTAAACCCAAAAACATAAGTGTGAAAAATCATGACCATTTGGTTTCACTGTTTGAAAGTTACCATCAGCACGAACTCCAGTGTTTATAGGGGTAAAGATGCCAAGAGCTGAAGCATAGTCAGAAATACAAAACTTAAGCGTGTAGAGATGTATGAAGTAGAGTTGAAGCATGGTCCGAAATGCAAAACTTAAGCGTGTAGAGATGTATGATAAGTAGAGTTATCACTTGACATCAATTCACCATTCTTTACCACACTTAACGGTAAGCAACATTTCATGCATATTCTGTACTGTTATTTGATTCGATCCTATCCATTTTGGCATGTATGAATCTAATAAAAGTCCGAGCCTTTCAAAATATTATCTTGTTTAGAATACTCCCTTTGCATTGTAGGTGCTAAAGAAGTGTGTGAAGCTGCCAGTTCTAGCGCAGCATTTAGTAAAAGATTGTGGCCTTCTTTCGTGGATATCATCTGTGATTTCATCTCATGACGAAGGACTGGGCAGTGATAACAACTCCAGTTCAAGAATAGTAAAGTTATCATTGGAGGTAAGTCACTATTTAAAACTATCTCAATTATGGTGCACACCTTTCTTAGAAGCAACAATCGAGTATATTTTTTTCATCTTCTTTCTGAATCTTGAATTCTTGATTGTAACGAGTTCTCTTGGTGATCATGAGGATCATTTCAATTAACTACATCTTTTCTTGCACCAATAGTTAGGTGCCACTTTCTAATCAAATGACTATAGATCTGTTACTGGACATGGTTATTTGGTACCTTTAGCTCCATCACAAGACCTTAATTATGCCGAGAAGCTCCATCACAAGAACTTAATTATGCCGAGAAGCTCCCTCACAAGAACTTAATTATGCCAGTACAGTTATGATTCCAGTGCCATATGTTGGAACGGACCAGTGAATACAATAGTATTTCTCAGAGTATGAGAAAGAGAATGGCCCGACGACCCCATACTAATATGTGTGCGTCTCATTTTCTTATCCCCACCAACATGGGTCCCAACATCGTGCTAAAGAAATTACGGTGGTGCTTACCAAGCAATCAATAAATTTTAGATTCATATAATCCCTAACCCCCACTACCCTCTGCCTAATCGTGCGGTGCCCACACCTGTTGTCCTGCAATCCAATAGGCGGGAGTTGACTACTATGTGAGGGTGTCTAGGAGTGGATTGGGGGATGTCGATTTCTTCTGGTTGTGCGATTGGGGAGAAACAACTGAGTAGAAGTACTATGTCAAATGAACCTTAATATGTGGTCCCACATTGTAGTGTGAGAGTGGAGAGGGGGTGACATTTCATCCATCTGTTGAAATAGTTCTATTTTAATGGCTGCAATGTGTTCCAGCAATTGATCTCCGATTCATAATGGTACTGGGCATATAATGTTTCCTTACATTAAATGCTTTTCAACTTAATGTAAATATCCTGCTAGGGCATCATGGTATAAGAGGTTAAGAGGTGGAATAGATGGCTGAGTTTGATGTTCAACCCTTAACTCCTAAACTGGTCAGAACTCAGAAGACACACTGACACTCTCAAAGCGCTCACATAGCATTTGTACAAACATATTATGATAGCCAGATGTTCACCAACATGCTTGATCTACTAAGAATTACTTTGTTAGGTATGACGCTTCTTGTGTACTATTTTGTAATGGGCTTAATTTGCTCAAATACAATCATCCATGAATGGCCAGCTTTGGCACAAGGTTTTTGTTGTTTATGATTTATTGGTTTGGGGACCTAAACAACTGACATTCTCTGTTAAAAAAAAAACTGACATTCTGTTCCATGAGTTTTTCTTTCTATGGTCTGTGAAATATGCTTTATAATAGTTCTGTGAAAGCTATGCTCTAATCTGTCCTTTTACACGCTTTGTTCAGGTACTCGATACTTTGATTTTATCAAGATTCGTTACAGAATGGCTCCAAGAAATTGCACTTGAGCAACTCTCGGAAATATCTAAATACCTGTATCTGCTAGTTGAAGAGGGCACACTTTTGAAAGGGAATGTCCCCATTTTAACTTCAATGCTAAATGTGATCGCATCAACAATGAGGTTATCTATGAAAAGGAAAATATACCAACCACATTTTACCTTGTCCCTCCACGGCATATTTAAGTTGTGCCAAGCTATTGATGGCTACACAAGAAGCACCGAACTTAAGCTTACAATGGAACTTGGTACTGATGTCGTTCTTATGAATGGTCCTCTGCCAATTGTGTCTGAGACGGTACTTTTTTTGTGCTCTACCTTCTTCTAATGAGCGTCCAACATTATTGTTTTATTATTATGATACGAATCTAAATCCGAGTGATTAAAATTTATTGCTTTAGTATATGATCAATATCTGATTCTTCATGATCACCTTCCTCATTGTTTGTTGATTCATCAGGACTTGAATTGATTTTGTTGCATATTTTATGTTCATACTATGTTAAAGTTCGCTACTAAGTAGTCATATGTAGCACCATGAATGAGGTTAACCTTTTATATATGAGTACAAATCACACCATCTTTTTCTTCTTCTCAAGGATCGTGTGAATTGGGATTTCTAAATTCTGCATTTGTTTGCCAATGACAGGATAAGTCAAGAACCGTGATGGTTGTTTCATGGGTAACTTCTAATATCCTCTGGTTCAATAACAAAAAATCTGTATTGGAAATGTCATGGGAAGAGCCACTAAAAAACGAGTGTCTACTTTCAAAGATATTGCGTTGGTTAGTGGCTTCCGTAATACTTGGTAGAATCTCCGGTATCTCTCCTGAAAATAGCAATTGTCCTGGAACTCTTCAGTCTTTCTTGAACCGTACATATGAAAGGCTTGAAATGGACAGTCACGGCGCAAACGAGAGACTAGCTGCCATTATATTTTACCTTCAAAATCGTGTCAAAAGAAACAGCGATACTTTGCCATCGGTTGTGACGGCTCTTTGCCTGTTGCTTCTTGAGAGATGCGGTGAACAAGGTAAACTTTGGATTATTGCACTAAGATCCTTTTATATTTCTAAATTTGCTGTTGACTCTAGGTAAGTTAAGATATTGTGTTACGAGTGTCTTTATCCTCTATTCATGTTATTGCTGGAACAGTGAAACCTCCACTTATTTATTATTTTGAACCTTTTTGAAGCAGATTTGGTTGATAGTCGTGGACAAATTGAAATACTTTGCTCGAAGATACATTGCCCCGCTGAATCTAATCCTGCATGGAGATGGTGTGTGAACAATTCTTATTTGTGTATGCTTTTTTTATGATGACAAATGCTGGGTGCGTAAGTTGCATAATCTAATAGTGTTCTTTTCTATCTCAGGCATTATTATCAACCTTGGAGGGATCCTGCTTTGCAGAACACCGCAATAGAGCGCATGGAAATAGAGCAGGCCTGCCGAAGCCTCATGACTATATTTTCTAATACTTTCAGCGCTGGGTTGCCGCCAGGTGTTCCAGTTCTGTCACTTGCTGACGTTGAGAAGTCTGGCCTGTTCCAGTGGGAAAGAGACTTCATGGTTAAGCAACCTTGTCGTTAGTTTGCTGAAAGCTAGAACTGATCTGTACTTGCCAGGGGTACGGGGCAGTCAACTGAGCAGCCTACTCTAAAGAGTTTTTTGTTAGGAAAGATATCTGGGGTGTTTGCACAAGACAACTGGAAACACAATTGCGGTAACATATCCATGATCTTATATATATATTAATTCTCAGTCGTTACTTATCTAGGAATAGACTGTTATGGTATGCAACTAAATTTTGTGCTCTCTTCTGCAGGTTCCAGGCCTCTTCTGCTGAACCACAGAGATGGCATCCCTTAACAAGTGCTTTCAGATGATGTGGTATAAACGCAAACGACTAATGGTTAGAAAACTTAGCAACTCACGTGGATCCATAATTGACATATGTGTAACGCCTCATCGTACATGTTTTAAAGAACGATGGTTGAGACTCGATCGGATCTTAAATGTCGATATTACCTCTCTTCTGTGCATTACTGCATGGAACTGCCCTGGGTTTACTGATGCAACTGACCCGTCTATCGTTAAGAAAAAGAATGATGATTGCGCATTGCTATGGCAATTAATATCGAAATTCATGATTTCTTCCATAAAATAAAACTGGATGGTCATACATGGTTGTGGTTGTTTCATTTGGAAAAGTATTCTTAGCTTTGTAGTTTCACCATTGTATGCCTTTCTAGCCTTGGCCGAACAGTCCAAGAGCAACCAAATAATCTATCACGAAACCTTGCAAACTCGGCTAAATTGTTTTTAAAATTAAATATATACAAAAGAATACAAAAGAAATTCATCTGCTGTGCACACACGCCAACATTGGTGGAGAAAAGCCAGATGTATCCCATGATTCGTCTTATGCTCAAAGCATACAGGGAAAATCTGGAGGAGGTTGAAAGTGGAACAGATATGATAGTGAAAATTTCTGGTCGGGGTATGTGGGAGGAGATAAAGTCATGTCACCTTCTGTAGGCGACCCAGGGCAAAACCCTAGCTTCCCTGCCGCCACCTCCCTCTTCCTGGCAAAAGAACCGGAGATAAGAGGCTTTACCTGATATATTCCTTAAGAAAATAATGCATAACTCCCAGCTAGTTTCGCACATAATGAAATTGGATTTATTTGCTAGGAGGAGATGTACCAGGGGTTGGT
>JAPCYS010000154.1:0-51947 GCA_028641055.1 Alopecurus myosuroides | reverse complement strand
TATCATGGATTCAGTGGGTGTGCCACTCTCATACCAAGATATTAATAAGCCCAAAATACACTTAGTTTCACAAGGGTGAGACTACTAAAAGTATATAAAACATGCACAATAATAATCATGGCAATGGGTTTGTCAACCACACCACAAAAAGAAAAAGGTAGCTATTCTACTAAGCCTAAATTCACATCAAGAATAAATAAGACACATGATTTGCAAAAGTTACTTTTACAAATCAGTGAGCCTACACAAGTGTAACAAGGTAATAGACTCATCACAAAACCCACAATTTCTCATAGTGAGAACAATAGAAACAATGGCTAAAAAGGAGGAATCCTATAGACATGCTTCTACTAAGAGTTTGTTATGCAAGCATGCATAATAAGTAAAGTATTAAAATGCAAACAAGGAACCATGTTATCATAATGGGAATGAAAACATGTCCTCATGCAAGGATACACAATTATCTACCAAACACCAGTTGGCAGAAAAAAATAATTTAGCACAAAAACTGCTAAGGAAACTAGTACTACTTAAACATGAAGAATCAATGGATGAATTTCAATCAAGTAATTGAAATACAACCAGAGGGTCCATGTCATAAAAAAACAGGAGTGAAAAACATCTATACTTGCTATAACAAAAATATCCCATGTAACAAAACAATGCATCAAATTGCAGGGCAACTCCTACATACTAGTGGTAATAAAAAGGGGCATTACTAGAGGAATCAAACAACATTCCAAAGATGTATTTTTCCTAGCAAGCCACACATGATTATAACCACTTACAAACAGAAGCATACCCATTTTCATTTAGCACAAAAATTCCCAAAGCAAAAATACTAGGCACTCATTAGTAAAAGGACTATATAAAAGAAACACATCTAGTGTGTGGGAAATAATGTTTCCACCAAAAATGCAATGAAACCAGTGGATGTTCCACTAGCATAACAAGGCATTAAGAGGTCACAAAGACTCTGGTCATACTTGACAAAAATTAGCAAAAACCTAAACTAGCACCTAGTGCAATAACAATACTAGCAGAAAATAATAGGGTGCTTAAATAAGCAAGGCAATGCTACTCATGCTATTGTTTTCACACAAGTGAAAACTCTAGGGTTCAAGTACTCATAATAATATCATCAAAATGCTACTGGTCCTATGATCACAACCCAAAAATATGTGTCTACTCAACCACAAATGATTATGTCAAAAATTCCACACATGAGGGAATTTTTCCATAACATTCTCATAGTAATGACTAAATTACTCATGCTTCTCTACCAACTCAAATGCAAGCTAGCAGAGGTGATACTAATAAAATATAAGTACCAACATGGTACTGAATCTAATATCTCAACACAACAATTCAATCACTTGCACACAAATTAATCATTCAAAAATTATATGCAAGTAATAAACTAGAGATGAACATATGATATTAATATAAATCCTATTTCTTCTCAACTCAAGTCCACACATTCTAACATGATAAAATAGCTAAGTAATACTTAGAAAGCAAGTTCACACAACTTATACATGCTAGAAAACAATATTGCAACACAAAAATATCATCACACAAATTAATTAACTAAAATGCCAAAATGGCAGAAACAGGTGAAACAAAGATCTGTCCACCTAAATTTCTAGGATGCTCTAAAAATTAAACCCTTCTAGGTTTGGATAGTCCTAAACATGTACAAGACCATACAATTTAGTTTGCATCAAAATTCATCTTTAATTAATTTATAAAAATCACCAAATTGCTCTCTGGTGTTTTACCAAATTGCATGCCATTTCAAAAATACATGGAATTTGGAAGCAAGGTTAATTTGTTCTGTTAGGAAATTTCAAGGGCTTTCCAATGCAATTGGCCTCACTTCATTTTGAGTTTTTAAATAAAAATGGTGCTCATTTTTGTGTTTCTGGTACCTGTTTCCAAATCATTTTTAATTTCAAAAATGTTCATCCAAAAGTAGATCTACAAAATGGAGGTGGTTTAGATTTTGTTTATCTACCACTGTGAATTTTGGTTTGGTCAAATTCATCCTTTAGATAGGTTTTTATGGCCCAAAGTAAACATGCAATGTTTCTGTCAAAATTAAATGGAAAAACTTGTGTTGCTGGGCCAGATCTGCTAACGGGCCGCCCAGATCTGCTGTTACCGCGAGCAGAGCCAGCCTCAAGTCGCTGACCCACGGGCCAGGCGCCACGGGGCCGCCACACAGGCACATGCGCGGCCCCACCCGCGGGTTCAACCGCCCAGCGCGCGGGCAGGGGGGCTGACGCGATCGTGACGCCCATGCGACGTCACCGCCGGCGGGGAACTGCTCCGGCGAGCAAATTCCGGCCAGTTCGGCCACCAATCTTCGAATCGACGGTACCTACATGATGCTAATGACACTGGGAATCACCTAGGGACAGTTTCGTTTCCAGGGAGGCCTCATAGCGCGGCCGGCGACGAGGACACGGCGGCGGCCGGACACGTCCACGACGCGGCGGCGATATTGGGCGAGAGGGAGAGGGAAAAGGGGACCGGGGGACTCGCACGCTCACCGTGAATGCAACTGGGGGCTCGGTGAGGTCGGAGAGGACCCGAGGCGGCGGCGATTCGTCGCCGGCGTGCGCCGGACTCGAGGAAGGGACTGGGACGGCGCGGGGTCTTCGCGGCGCTTGGGCTCGATTCCTTCTGCAGCTAGGGCCTACTCGACGAGGTGGAGCGAATGAGACCACCGGCGACCGGCGGCGAGGTCCTCTGTGGCCGAATCGACGGTGAGTTTTTCGGGCTAGGGTTTGGTTTGAGATTCTTTGAGAGAGAGAGGAGCTACTCGAGTGGGGGGGAGAGAGAGGGGGCAATGAGCAGACAAGGCACATGGGGGGGCTCTTATCCCCCTCGAGTTGCTTCCAATCGAAGGCATGGCCTAGGTGCACTGCTGCTACAGATAGCTAGAGGTTGAAGATGAGTGACACGGATTACAAATTGATCCCTGGATAATTACAAATAGGTCCCTGTTCTCTCTGAAAAAGGATGTTTTCACTAAGCAAACAAAGTTTAAATTTAAATCCTTTTGCCAAAAATTCTAATTAGTTGAGATGTACAACATATATGAAAATTGGCTCAATTGAATAAACTTGATAATTCAAAGTTGTTCAAATTTGAATTCTTACACAAATGGACATTGAATTTATTAACCTACTTAGGAGCTTCCAAAAATGATAATTTTTGGCACACATTCCTTACTTGATGTGTTCCTTATGTGGTAGAAAATTCAAGTCATTTTGAGTTACTTCATAGAACAAACTTGTTCAAATTTCAAAAAGGTGCTGTCAAGAAAACATGGGTTTTTGGCAACTTAAACAATTCAAAAACTTGTGCCCTTTTGGTTTTCATCCTTATTTATGATATAGATCATGTGGTATTTATTTCATGGCATTTTGAAAAAGTTTTTAGAACAAACTTGTTCAAAATTCCAATTGTTGCTATGGAGAAAACTCATGTTTTCAGGGCTTTAATGGATTCAATTTTTGGTCTCCTCTTGTGTGTGTTCCTTATTTGATATAAGCAAGCAATGGTATTAATTTCAGACCATTTCAAGAAAGTTTCCAATAGTAACTTGTTTTAGTTTTCTGTTTCTAGAAATATTGGAATTTCTATTTAATAAGGCACTTGGCTTTTCTTTAACAATGCTTTGCCAAAATATTTGTATGACTAGAGATAGAAAGTCAATGCTCTCCAATACCTTTGTTTTTAATCTTGCAAGGTTGGAAAAACATTTGATAATAATTTGGTGAAGCATTTAAGAATGCCTCTTTTTCTGATAATCTTTTAGGGAAATTTTATTAAGTGTTTCCTCTTTCTTAATTTAGGTCTTGGAATAATATTCAACAAGTATGAGATTCATAAGATGTTTTTGGAAAACTCTTTGATCAATATTTACTTTAGAAAATATTGCCAAGGTCATTGGAACAATATGTTGAATATTTTTATCATTGGAACAATATGTTGAATATTTTTAGTTTACTGCTTTGCTATCCTTTTTAAGTTTGTTTAGTTGCACTTAAACAAACACAAACAAACACAACCAAGGTTTATTAGTCAAGAAATTAGCAAAACAACTGTGTTAACAGTTATTCCAAAATTGGGATGTGACAGGGTTCGTCATATTCCACAGAAACACAACAGAGCGCCGCCGCCACCCCGAACTTCGATTCGGGGATCAAAAGTTCCTGTTCTGGCACCCTGCCGGGACGGGGAATTGGAGGATATCATCGCCATCGTCATCACCAACGCCTCTCCATCGACCATCCATGTTACCCCATCCATGTGTGAGTATTTCCCCCGCTGTAGGCTGAAGGGGATGGTAGGGATTGGATGAGATTGTTCACGTAATAATGCCGTGATTGTTAGGGCATAGTGCCTAGTATCTTCTATTAGTGCTATTAACATTGTTGCAACTTGTTATGCTTAATGCTTGTCACTTTGGGCCCGAGTGCCATGATCTCAAATCTGAACATGTTATTGAATCACGATGATAATTATTGTTTCTTGATCATACCCCGAAGTGACAGAAATTGGGATAACCGGAGGGGATGAATGTGATGTGAGGATCACGTATGTTCATGGATTGTTAATGCTTTGCTCCGGTGTTCTACTAAAAGGAACACCTTAATTACCAGTAGTTCCCTTGAGGCCCCGCTGAAAACGGGCTGGTAGGACAAAGATGTTGTGCAAGTTCTCATTGCGAGCACGTACGACTATTTACGTAATACATGCATATGGTTACTTAGTGCTTGGATGCTTTATCTTATTTATCTGCAATGCCCATGTCTTGATTATTATATGAACTATCTTATCCATGCAACGCCCGTTCATCTATCCCCATGCCTACAGTATTTAATCCCGCTGTTTACTTCAAACACCGCTGCTGCTGTTTTCATTCCACTACTGCTATTATTTCACTACTGCTGCCGCTATAAAACTGTTACTACTCATAAACCACTGCGAACAAGAGTACTTTCAGGTGCAGGTGAATTGACAACTCACTTGTTAAGGCTCACAAATATTCTTTGTCTCCTCTTGTGTCGAATCAATAAATTTGGGTTTTACTTCCCTTGAAGACTGTTGCGATCCCCTATACTTGTGGGTCATCACGGTACTGCAGTCATCCGAATACGTGGGAGCTGGTCAGATTGCCAGCCCACCTCCAATTGGGCGAGTCGGGCCCTCAGAACACACGTCGCAGATTGTCGTACTATCAGCGTCACGCGTCTTTCGATGGAGCAGGGACGGCGATGGCGGCAGAAGGTGAGTTGATACTGATGGAGGGAAGATAACCCGGTAGTATAACACCAAGGTGTAACTCGGCCCAAAGGGCGCTGCGCAGGATCCGGCTTAGGGAAAAGGAGTTTCTAGAAGGCCCAAGAGTGTAGGCCCCGTAACCCGGTTTGTGGGTTCCGATAGGGAAACTTAGGGTTTGTAAGCAGTGTCCGGGTAGGACTCCGAGTATGCCTTGGATGGTAAGCCGGGGGGTCCGAATATTATATAAGCCGGCCCCTAGGGTTAGATTAGACACGAAACACACGATTACGAGATATTCGAGTATCCTTTGTAACACGAGAGTTGAGATAATATATTCAGATCAGAGACTCGGCGACTCGATTGCCGGCTACCAGATCGCATATCACCATGGTTTCCCTTGAGCTAAACCCTCTCCCAAACACCAGAGTCGAATTGCCCCAAGATAAGTTACCCCCGGTAACGTCTGCCGTGATTATCCCACGACAGTTGGCGCCCACCGTGGGGCCTACGTCCAAGGGTGTTTACATCACGGGAGAAGCTCGGGAGAACATGAAGAACCTTGTCGTTGGTGAGATCTACACCAACCCCGAAGGAGAGAAGATGGTGGACGATTCTGGCTGGGGGCCAGAGTCGGATCTGCTCGAATCCGGATCTGTCATCACAATCGGCCGGGTCAACGTCTTCATCGGCATGGTACGTACGTCCGGTTCAATCCCTGATGATTTCAATTATGATTCCGTGTCAGGAGAAGCGACCTGCGTACAGTCGGATGGAGAAGAATCGGTCGGAACGGTGGATCCGATAGAAGAGCCCACCACGAAGAGGGAACAGCCGGAGGAGCCGGCATGGACCCCGCGTGGCCGGGTCGTGAGAGAAGATGACACCGAGTCTATCCTGCACTTGCTGGAGGACCGGTACGAGGAAGATAGCTGTGATGAGGAGGAATACGAATCTTCACCAGGCATCGCGCGCCAGGTCGCGGTCTACACGGCCCCTGCAACCAATCTCAATCAAGGGGACGTGACTACAGCCGCGGTCGGAGCGGCGCGAGCGCTGGCCCAGCAGCAAAATCCGGCTGACGAAAATCCGGTTCTGACCCGGGTTGACGGAGAGTTGGCTTCAGTCACCAGCCGAGCGGCGGATAGTGAGTTACAGGCAAACATGTTTGGGTTCCTGGCGAACAGGACGCCAGGAGCGGGTCCTTCAAATCCACAACACCCGGCCCTGTTCAGCAACAATATGGTTTTGGACCCAACAGTGTTAGCTACTGTGATAACCCCGGAAAACGCCGCGGTGCGTGCCAGGGACCTGGAGGTAGCACGCGGCGCGCTGGAGCAACAAAGAAGAGATGTGGAAGCAGAGAAACAAGGGGTAGCCACGCGCCAACGTGAGCTGGAAGCTTTGGAGAACCGGCTCCGGGTTGAGTCGACTAGAATGCATCAAAGATATCAGACAAGATTACCGGAAACAGGCGGAGTTATAAACCCGAACGCGCTATTCATCATGCCCCAGGATCAGCCAATTCCGGCTGTGAATCAGGAAACTGTGCATCAGCCCGCGACCGGAGGAGGACAACCGGCAAACGTGCAGGCCGGGTTACCCACATTGCAGACTGGGGTTGCTGTTGGCAATACAGCACCACCACCACCACCATCACAATTTCATACGCCACCGGGTCACTTCAACAACCCCATGGATAATGTATATGCAGCGACGCTGGCGTTGGATCGAATCCCCGTAAGAGAGTCCCCCCATGCGGAGGAGACCCGGCGGGCGATAGATTTGCTGTGCACAGCAGTAGCTCAACAAGTCCGTTACCCGGATAACAGGAGCGGAATGCATGGAACACCGTATATCAGCCGGCATAACGGGAATACTGGCAATATCCAGACAAGTTCAGCACGACGGAGGGCAGAGCAGCAGCAAATGCCGCCTCCTCCCCGTAGACCGGCAACACCCGCGGTATCAGCCGCACAAGCTATCGTGGATAGTTCTCGAGCGAGGTGCGCAGCGGCCGGGTCTGCAGTACGAGGGCCAGTAGCGATTGCACCCCCCGCCGCACCCGTTGCCAGATCACATGTTTCTCGAGCGAGGCCGGTACTGATTAACCTCGCTGGGCCTAAGTGTCTGTCGGATAACATTAGAGCCGATCCTTACTCGGACAAGTTCAAAGAACCGGGCAAAGTGGTGAATTATGAGCCGACTATGGATCCAGAAACATGGTTGAGCAGTTATGAGATGGCTATGTCGATTCGCAACGCATCTGAAAATCTTCAAGCCAAGTTCATGGCCAGGCCGTGTTACGTGTACCTACAGCTAAAAATCCCGGGTCCTAAGCAGACCATCACCATACATGGGATCCGGGATATAGCGGCTGAGTATGACGAAGGAGACGCCACAATGGCGGAACAAGCGTGTAGAAAGGAGGAGCTCAAATACTACCGGTCTCAAGTAGACCCGGATGACAGAACAGCGTTAAAAAGGCCGAATACGGAGGATGAGAGAGCGAAATTCAAGGCAACACAGGATACCAAGATGGTGGCCTTTGTCGAGGGTGATCCCTCCAAGCAATTTGCCATAGGATCCAACCTGGACAATGAGCAGGAAAAAGCACTCGTGGAGTTTATTCGTTCGAATCAAGATGTTTTTGCTTGGACGCCCAGCGATATGCCGGGTATTCCTACAGAGTTAGCGGAACACAGCTTGCACGTTGATCCCAAGTCCAGGCCTGTGAAGCAGGGCCTGAGGAAAATGAATGAGGAAAGAAGGAGGGCTATAGGGGAAGAAATTGCTCGGCTATTGACAGCCGGCTTTATCATGGTAGTATTTCACCCGGACTGGTTGGCAAATCCGGTTCTCGTGATGAAAAAGAGTAATGAGTGGAGGATGTGCATAGATTACACGAGTCTTAACAAGCACTGTCCAAAGGATCCGTTTGCCCTCCCAAGGATTGACCAGATTATAGACGCAGTGGCTGGAAGTGACCTATTATGTTTCCTGGATGCATATTCCGAGTATCATCAGATCAAGCTTAAAAAGGAAGAATGGGAGAAAACGTCGTTCATAACCCCTTTTGGGGCCTTTTGTTACAAGACCATGACTTTTGGATTGAAGAACGCTGACGCAACCTATCAACGGTGTATTCAGAAGTGCTTTGAGGACCAAATCGGACGCAACGTTCATGCTTATGTAGATGATGTGGTGATCAAGACCAGAAAAGCGGAGACATTTATTGACGATCTAAAGGAAACATTCAAGAACCTGAGAAGATACCAGATGAAGCTTAACCCAACAAAGTGTGTATTTGGAGTTCCAGCAGGGAAGTTACTCGGTTTTATCGTGTCAGAGAGAGGGATTGAGGCAAACCCGGATAAAATCAAAGCTATCCAGAGTCTGAAAAAGCCGGAAAACCTGAAGCATGTTCAGAAGCTTACAGGGTGTGTAGCAGCGCTAAGCCGGTTTATATCAAGACTCGGAGAGAAGGCAATACCCTTGTACCGGCTCTTGAGGAAATCCGACAAATTCGTTTGGGACCAAGAGGCGGACGAGGCGTTCGAGGCACTAAAGAAGCAGCTATCTGAAGCACCAGTCCTAGCAGCCCCGGGTCCTAAAGAGCCCATGTTATTATACGTTGCAGCCGGGCCCCGGGCGGTTAGCGCAGTGGTTGTTGTTGAGCGCAAGGAGGATGGAAAAGATCACCCGGTTCAGAGGCCGGTTTATTACGTCAGTGAGGTACTATCGGAGGCAAAGCAGCGCTACCCACATTGGCAGAAGCTGGTTTTTGGGGTCTTCATGGCCAGCCGGAAATTGAAGCCGTATTTTCAGGAACACCCCATAACAGTGGTTAGCTCTATACCAATGTCGGATATCATCAGAAACTCGGATGCAACAGGTAGAATAGCCAAGTGGGCGATCGAGATGGGAGATTATCACATCAACTACGAGCCCAGGTCAGCAATCAAATCTCAAGCTCTGGTTGATTTCATTAATGATTGGACTCACACAGGCATGCCCACAATGACACCAAGTTCCGAGTCTTGGATAATGCACTTTGATGGTTCTAAGCAATACGAGGGGTCAGGAGCTGGAGTGGTACTTACATCACCTAAAGGAGATAAGCTGAGCTACGTGTTGCAAATCCACTTTGATTGCTCCAACAACGTGGCCGAGTATGAGGCATTATTGCATGGATTAAGAATAGCCAAGGAGATGAACATCAGGCGCATACGATGCTATGGAGATTCGGACCTTGTGGTACAGCAGGTATCAGGAACCTGGGATAGGAAGGATGCAACTATGGCAGCATATCACAGAGAGGTGGACAGGGTTGCCGGGTGTTTTTCCGGGTATGAGGTGGAGCATATAGATAGAAGAAAGAACGAGGCAGCAGATGCACTCGCCAGACTCGGCTCGCGCAGAGAGCCGGTTCCACCCAATGTCTTCCTGGACGAGCTATGTCGACCATCAGTTAAAACCGAGTCTGAGGAAGAGGTGGCTAACAAAGACCCGGATTTGGAGCTCGTGGCCACAATACGCACTGTTCCCGAGTGGACAGAGCCGTTTCTGGCTTACCTATCACCGGGCGAGTT
This sequence comes from Alopecurus myosuroides, assembly GCA_028641055.1. Lineage (NCBI taxonomy): Eukaryota > Viridiplantae > Streptophyta > Magnoliopsida > Poales > Poaceae > Alopecurus > Alopecurus myosuroides. The sequence goes on along the minus strand of JAPCYS010000154.1, from coordinate 42,060 downwards.
ACCACATCAGGAGGTACTGGCAAGGCAAATTCTGAGGCGAGCAAAAGGTTATTCCATTATCAATGGGGAGTTATATAAAAGGAGTGCTGCAGGAGTATTTTTGCGCTGCGTGGCACCAGAAGAAGGCCGGCAGATCCTGAAAGAGATCCACGAAGGCGACTGTGGGCATCACGCATCCACAAGGTCCCTTGTGGCCAAAGCATATAGGCACGGTTTCTTCTGGCTCACAGCCTTAGCAGACGCAGAACGCTTGGTGGCAAGGTGCGATGGATGTCAAAGATATGCCCGCCGAACCCATGTGCCGGCTATGGAGTTGCAAACAATTCCTTTAACCTGGCCGTTTGCCGTTTGGGGTATGGACATGGTTGGCCCCTTTCACATGTCACCTTGCAAAAAGACACATCTCTTGGTGGCTATTGATAAATTTACCAAGTGGGTTGAAGTTATGCCAGTTACCAATTGTGAAGCGATTACGGCAGTCAAGTTCCTGAAAAGGATTATCTACCGGTTCGGGTATCCTCACAGCATAATTACAGACAATAGAACAAACATGTCCTTAGGCGAGATGGAAAAATTCTGTGGGAACAATGGAATCCGGCTTGATATAGCCTCAGTAGCTCATCCACAAGCTAATGGACAAGTGGAAAGGGCAAATCAGGAGTTACTTCGTGGATTAAAACCACGACTACGAGTCCCATGCATCAGAGCTGCTGGAGCATGGGTTGAGGAGTTACCTTCAGTGGTTTGGGGAATCAACACCACACCTAACAGATCTACTCAGATGACACCGTTTTTCATGGTTTATGGTGTAGAGGCGGTGTTGCCGAGTGATATTATTCACGACTCGCCTCGAGTGTCGGCTTACGTCGAGGTAGAGAATGAGAAGACCCGGCAGGACGCCGTGGATATGCTAGAAGAACACAGGGAACAAGCTTTGGAGAGATCAGCCATATACCAGCAGGATCTGAGGAGATACCATAGTCGGCGTGTGAAAACCCGGGTCTTCCAGGAAGGAGACCTGGTTTTGCGCCTGGTACAGTCAAAGGAAGGAAAACACAAGTTATCCCCACCATGGGAGGGACCATTCATCATAAGCCGGAATCTGCACAATGGACCATATTACTTGATAGGTGCAAGGGAAGAGTCGGCTACTGTTAATGACACCGCTCATACCACTTCATCTATGCAAGAAAGAGAAAGACCATGGAACGTGGCTCAGCTGCGTCTCTACTATACCTAGAATAGACTAGATTCACAAGTGGAATTACACGATGTAAACAAGCAGCAGGTTTCAGACGCACTCTTTTCCTATCCAGGGTACCTAAGGGGACTGGAGGGTTTTTAATGAGGCGGCTTGCTGACCTAACTTTTCTCATATCAATAAAGAGATGGTTAAACAGTATCTTGTTTCTTTCCTATGTATTTTTGTTAAGTTTTTATTTCTGTTGTGTTCTTATTTTTTCTTCCAGGTAAGTATTATTTATTGCTCTTAGTATATTAGTTTCTCTAGTAAATTGCATATATCTAGGTCTTGGGGGCTGATTGCTTGAATAGCACAGTTGCAAACTCAAAGACCCGGCCACGATGCCATTGAGTTATAAGGGACGATTACTTGTAATAAGTACGGCTGCAAGCTTATAACCGGACAAAGTAGCCAAACTTTCTTGACCTTTCTTACTTAAGCTTGATGTGACTCGCACTAATGTGGCATGCTTTGCTAGCGTATGATTACAACCAGTCATGATGCCCAATGGGACTTGCCTGACCCAGTCTTCGTACAGCTGTAGCAACATTGATTATCCACGCGAAAGCCGGCTTATAGTAGAAGAAGGTCAAAAGGGTCATCTAAACCACAAGTTATGCAGAGTACAAGGTTAATAGCCGGAAACTCAAAGTATATTAAGCATAACTTCAAAGCCTATGTGAAACGGCTCTAGGTTTTGGGCTTAGCAGAAACAATTTGTTCCTTTCGAAAGACCCAACACCCTAGACTCGGAATTTCGGGCCTTGGGGACTTGGGAATTTGAAAAAAGAAACAAATTATCTAGCTATTCAGCTCAAAAACCCAAAAATCCGAGTCTTGGGGACTTGGGGACTTAGAAAAAAGTCCACTAGTCAAAACCCACGAGACCCGGAAACCGAGTCTCACAAAAGGAACCATAGCAGAAAGTCGGAAAATCAGGAATGAAAAAAGCTCGAAGTTAAGAAATATCAAATTCACGCAAAGGCCAGAAGGGCCATGAAAGATATTAAGGTTTTAAAATGTATTACAAGCCACGATAGTAGTATCAAAAAGTGCACATGCGCACTATCAAAATAACAATTGTTTCTAAGGCCTATTGGCCGAATAAAGTGTTTGAGACGGTTGCCGATAAAAAAGTTCACTTGGCCCCCTAGGCCGAGTCGTCCATCTTTCCCTTGCCCTTAGCAGCCGGGTCTTGTTCCTTGCCTTGTTCTTCAGCAGTCTTTGCGGCAGCAGCACCCGGGTCAGCAGTAGTGCCGGCCCGTGCGGGAGGAGGAACAACCGGCGTGGAGGTAGCAGGCGCAGAATCGGCCTCAGCCTTCTTCTTCGCGGCCTCTTCCCTCGCCTGAGCAGCCTCCGCTTTCCACCGTGCCAGCATATCATACGGCTTGGGAGGATCTGACTTAATTACCTTGTCTTCAGCGTCATATGGTGGGACAATCAAACTGACGTCCAGACTATCGACAATTATACTAGCTGAGTGACGAACCTCCTTCTGGATAGCCTTGAAGTTTTTTGCTGAGAACCTAGAGCCGTCATGGTTGAACTCTGGAAATCCGCCAGCGAGTTTTGCCGGCTCAAGTTTTGGAAAATATGCCTTAGCCAGTGCAAGCCCCCGGGTTACTCCAACCCGGCAGGACGAGCGTTTCCAGTGCTCGATCCACTCGGGGATGGTGGAGCACGCGTCAAGCAGTGTCTTCAAGCTACCATGTCCAACACCCGGCCACTTCAAAGCCTAAAGAATCCATTTGGTTCCGGCACAGAGCTGCCGGATTGTGCTCTTTATGGTCTTCAGTTTTGCTATGTCATCTTCATCCGGAGTTTCATCATCCGGCCCTGCAGAAAATAGAAAAAAGCTTTAAACAAGGAATTCCGAGTATTTATCAGAGTGGAAAATCCGGGTTACTATTAGAAAGTCGGGAAGTATTACCAATCAAGGCACGATGAGTATCGGCAATTTGGACTGATAGCTTGGTCAGTTCGTCCTCTGCAGCATGAGCTCTCTTTCTATACTTTCTTGCTTTTCCCTGTCTTCTTGGCATCAGCTTCAACCGCCTCGCGCAGCTTCGTCTCCACCTCGAGAAGTTTGGTGGTTTTAGCCAGCACTTTCTCGGAGTGGGCCACGTATGCCTGCGTGGAGACACAAGGAAGGGTTAGTCGGATAAAAACGAACTATCAGTCGGATATGTTATGAAAGTTCCAAGCAAATTATCAATAAGTTCGCTCGGAACTTGGGGACTAGACATATAAACAGGCAATATTAGTCGGATTTACCTCGTGTTTGGCTATTAAAGCTTCGAGGATGTTTTCTTCATCAGCTCTCAAGGTGTGAAGAGCGTCTAGCATCTGGGCAAAGCTCATATCCTCAGGTTTGGTACCAGAAGAGCCGGCAGCTAGGTTGCTTGGAGGAGGAGTCTTTTCCGGCTTTGGAGGTGATACCCGGGTGGTCTGGGTGTCGGGATTGGGAGTGCCCATCCTTGCGCCTAGGACCTCGACGTCGTCGTCCTTAGGTTCATCTGATGGCTTGGGAGACCCGGTTTCCTGCCTGGCCGGATCTGCGAGTGGGTCTTGTCCTTGATCTTCCTCAGCACCGCCAGTCGCGGCGTCCATATCATCAGTCGGCTTCTCCATCGCCGGGTTATCCATGTCCACGTTGTTCGGGTCGCTGATCGTGACCTCGGCACTAAGGCAAGTAAAAGAGATGGTTAGTGCTAATGAGTAAAAGTTAACGAAAGAGCCAGTGTATCAGGTAGCAAGAAATGTAACTTACCCGGCATTCACCACGAAGTCTGGCGGAAGCTCGTTGCTAGACCCGGACGAGGCTGATAGAGATTGAGAAAGTGAGACTCGGAGTTTTCCGCGCGAAGGGTGATTGGGAGAAGGATATCTTTTGAGTGAATCGAAAGGACAGGATTGGGAAGTACCGGCACGGCGAACTGGGGACGTGGGGATACCCGGGTTGAGGGGATCCTCACCCGGGGAATTCCAGGTCACCCTGCGCTTGGCTGGAGGCGGATCCTTCAAGTTTGGTGAGTTGGATAGTTGTTGGTTAAGCTCACGCATATTAGCAAAAGAATAGGGTTTGGAGGACATGGAGGAGTAGGGAACCTTGAACACGACCCCTCGGGGTTTCCTCTTGGCCCCGACTTCAACTTCCGGCTCGGCCTCGCTCTTGTCGCTCTCGGTCTCCTCCGGGTCTCCCTGGTCATCCTTGTCCTCCCTATCCTTCATTCCTGAGAAGTATGGTACACAATCGGAAAAAGAAATGTGTGGGAAAACTAGTTAACAGAAAGTAAAGTGGGTGAAACCCGGGTGATACCTTCCTCGGTGTCAGCCGGTTCTTCTTCTTCTTCCGGGTTCTCGGAGGTGGGGGGAGTCTCGATGCTCCAAAAGGCGCTATCAGCCTGAGATAGAAGTATAAGAATGAAAGTTAGTGATTGCATCAAGTGAAAGTACAAGGGTAAGAGAGTAAGTGCCGGATCTTACCGCTGGAGCCGGGTTATCTCGAGTATACGGCTCTAAGCCGGCTATATTCTTGATCACGTCCACCTTCTCAGTCAGGAAAATTTTGATGATTTTGTTTGTATCACCAGCCTGGTAATTCCTTGAAGAATAACGGAGCGCATCCGTGACATGCCCCGAGTACTCGCACATCAATTTGGGACGAATGGAGTTGGGCTGAATCCGGAAATCTACCCAAGTCTTAACCAAATTAAGCCCAAGGAGACCCTGGGCGGAAAGGACGGCTATCTTGGCTAGGTGGGGCTGGATGGACTCTCTGTCCGACTCAGAGGCGAAGGCATTAAAGGTATCAGAAAGATCGAGGAGCCCCTCAGAGTAACCCGGCAGTTTCTTTTCGCCGGGTGGGGAGATGTCCCGGCAGTAGAAAAAGGATTTTTTCCAATGCTTAACGTGGGAGTTAAGGCTCAAAGTCGGCATTGGCGAATTCTTTCGCCGTTGGATAGAAACTCCGTCGCAGGCCAAGAGGGCCCCGTCACCGCTTTCGCGGCACGGTTTGCATTGGAATAGCTCAATAAATAAAGCAAGGTTCGGGGGGGATGCACAGGTAGGATTCACAAAGGACTATGAAGTGAGTTATGTTCAACATAGAGTTAGGCCCTATGTCGAAGACTCGGAGGCCGTAGTGGCTGAGGACTTCGCGGAAAAAAGAGTGACCCGGGGGACGAAATCCCCGGATCACGTGCTCTACAAAACATATTACCTCATTTGGACCAGGAGATGGCCGGGTTTCATCACCCGGAACACGCCAGTGGATCTCCTTTTGAGGAGGAAGGACGCCTGACTCGGCAAGCTCCTCCAGCTTGGCCTGGGTCACGGTGGACTTAGCCCAGTTGGCGGAAATAGCTTGAGTCGGCCTAGCTTTGGCCGGCTGTTTCCCCTTGTTCTTGGGAGCCATGTGTGCGGCCTACAAAACAGGGGATAAAAGAGTGCAGAACATGAGTAACTGAGACCAGGAAACTACAGGTCATCCGAGTATCAACGAGCAGTTACGGAAATTACAGGTAATCCTAGTATCAGTGAGCAGTTATGGAAGAGGGTTGGTTGTATGGTTAACTAGAGAGTAACTGGAAGATCCGGAAATAATGGATTATCCGGGTATCGAAGAACAACTACGGAAAATCTTGACAAATTACGTCTAGATCGAGAATTTTGCAGAGAAATCTATGGAGAAATTAATGGCTACAAGTGACAGGGGGTATTGTTGAATCTACTTTGAGCAATTGGATAAGCAAGAAAGGAGTTGTGCAATCCAAATCGGCACGGTACAAGGAGATTACTTACGAGCGGAATTAGATCCAATCTACACCAAGCGAAAAACTTGAAGATAAATCCATGGAGGAAAACTTACCGGTGAGGTCCGGAGGAGGCTGCGGCGGAGGCAGATGGCGCAACCGCGGTGGCCTGCGGGGCTTTCCGGTGGGCAGCTCGAGGGCGCGGCGGCGGAGGCTGACGGCGGCGCGGTGCGGGTCGAGGATGAGCGCACTTGGTGGCGGCTCGATTCCGGCGGCGCGTCCGTGGGCTCCGTGGTGGCGCGACGGCGAGCTCGAGTGAGGGAGCTCCGGAGGCGAAAGAGATGGGGAGGAAATGGAACGTTGGGCTAGGTTACCCCCTAGGGCACCTATTTATAGGTGCGGGTGGGGATACCTAGGTTAAGTGAGCGGGAGCCGAAATTTTTGGAGATGGATACCTGCCCGGATTTTTTGGGATAGGCATTAAAGTACCCATGCGCGATATCCGGAAAAGATCAGAAGCAAATCCCTTCCGTGATATTTGGACTGGCCAGTGAACAAAGTGAGCCGGATCTTCTGCGTTTTCTTTGGAGCATTGACCCGGGAAAATAAAGACGGACTCAGAGAGAACCGGGTTATTATATGGACCACCAGTGGAGTTAGGCCTAGCTGTTTATCAAAGCAACCTAACCCGGCCTCTATGAACTTGTATGTTTGTTATTTTTGCAGGGAATATCATGCGCTTCGAGGAGGATCCCGTGAAGCCCAAGCTATTCTGGGGACTACTGATGGAGGGATGATAACCCGGTAGTCTAACACCAAGGTGTAACTCGGCCCAAAGGGCGCTGCGCAGGATCCGGCTTAGGGAAAAGGAGTTTCTAGAAGGCCCAAGAGTGTAGGCCCCGTAACCCGGTTTGTGGGTTCCGATAGGGAAATTTAGGGTTTGTAAGCAGTGTCCGGGTATGACTCCGAGTATGCCTTGGATGGTAAGCCGGGGGGTCCGGATATTATATAAGCCGGCCCCTAGGGTTAGACTAGACACGAAACACACGATTACGAGATATTCGAGTATCCTTTGTAACACGAGAGTTGAGATAATATATTCAGATCAGAGACTCGGCGACTCGATTGCCGGCTACCAGATCGCATATCACCATGGTTTTCCTTGAGCTAAACCCTCTCCCAAACACCAGAGTCGAATTGCCCCAAGATAAGTTACCCCCGGTAACGTCTGCCGTGATTATCCCACGACAGATACCCCGGTGTACTTCAGATTTAGGGGCATGAGAGGGGACGTAGGTGGAGGTGGCGGCGGCGGAGCCGTCGATCCCGACATCCGGACCTCCGTCGAGGATCTTGCCCTTTCTTCAGCACCGCCGCCGACGGCTTCTCCACCTTCGAGATCTTGCACGCAGTGAACCAGTGGACGACGCATATATTTTTTCTCTCTCGGCGGGTAGGCAGCGAACGAGCGGCTCATGGACAAGCAGGTGTATGCGGCTCCAACGTCAAACTAACGGACGATGCGGCCTGCCCGCTTCAGCCCACAACAAGTTATGCGAACGGCCCAACGGCGTTATGCTGGCTAATTTAGCGGGACGGCCCGCCCCACCTAAAACCTGACTCCTAGTACATCAGAAGTAAACAAGCCCTAAGAAGCAATCGTCAACTCGGTGTGAACGATGTTTGATTCCATGGTATTAATAAAAAAAAGTCATCATAAGAAAAAAAAACAATGTTGCAAGAGAAAGATTAAAAAAAAACACTAAGACCAGTTCCTTGCTCTGATAAGACATAGGGTTACGGATGCAAGTGGTGAGGTACGGGATGTCCGCCTCCCAATTTTTTTTGTCCACCGGGAATTAGTGGGATACTAGAAAACGGGACATACGGATAAATGGGACCCGTCAAACAATTGCTCGCATGTCAAGCTGTGCAACCAGAGAATTGAGTTGTGCATGCAGCTGCCTCCGTCGCTTCGCGTGCCAGGTCTACTGTATGCCTCGCGATAAGGTGGGATAAGTAGACGCAAACACGTAGTCGCTAATCCCGTCGGCGCTAAGCGGGATTTCAAAAATAGGATCAGTGGGTTTGGCTGCCGGGATGGGAGGCGGGCATGGCGGGTGCGTCTATCCCACTTACATTTTCACATAAGGTGAAGCTGACAAGTGCCATAAGACGGAACGAAATTGGCCTCTGTTTATGTGTTTGACATTTCTTCTGGCATGCTTTTTACCCACTCCGTGCTAATTTTCACGAAAATATGGAATTTGAAAACTCTGGGCAGACAAAATTTTGGAACCGAACACACCCTGAATCCAGCAGAAGACCACGCCACGGGCTGAAGAGCACCACATTCTAGCTGCCACGTTCCCACGGCCCACCGCAAACCCTCGCCGGACCCGTCGCGCATCGGCCGACCAACCCCGCGTCTCCTTTCCCCGAGCACGCGCCGCGGCACCAACCACGAGTGCCGACCAAAAACCCCTCCAAACCCAGAAGCCGTGGTGAACTGGTGATCTGGCCCTCTCAGTCAACCAGCCGCAGCTCCTCCTCGCTCCGAAGGGCCACGGTCTCACTCTCACCTCACCAACCCACCACCATGGCCGAGCGCCTCGCCGCCGCCGCCGCCACCCTACGCGCCGCCTCTCCGGCCCGTCCCTCCCCTTCCGGCCGCCGCGCCGGGCCATCGAACTCCGCCTTCTTCCCCTCCCCATCCTCGTCCTTCCCGGCTCACCGCCTCGTCAGCCTCCGCGCCGCGCCCTCTCCCCCCTCCCAGGTCGGTGCCGATCAGGTTCTGGTTAATATTCCTGTCATATGTGCCAGAATCGTGCCGATCATGTTCAGGATTTGAACCTCACTGTTCAGGTTACTGACTTGTGTGTTTGATTTATGTGCCTGATCGCAGAAGGCCAAGGCGGCAGGGGACATGGCGGCAGCGTCGGATTACCTTCCGCCATAGATGCACCCATAGAAAGCATCACTAAAAGGATTACCTTCCGCCAAGTTTGGTTCCAACTTCTTCCTCGTAAGATGCAGGACATGGTAGAGACAGCACCTGTGTACCGAGTTTGGGAAAACCTGACGTATTTCTTCTGCCATTGCTTGATCTTGGTCTGTCATTATGTTATCCGGGTGGACACCATCCATTGCAAGCATCCACTGTTCGAACACCCACTTGAACGTTTCTATCTTCTCATCTGCTAACAGAGCACAGCCTAGCACAATCCTGTGTGAGTGGTTATTTATTCCGACTATGGAGCAAAAGGCATGTTGTATCTATTTGTACAGAAAGTTGTGTAAAAAAACACACAATCCTTGTACTTATGATACAATGACCTTGTTCGACCATCCACCCAGAATAAGGCCCTCACAGCACCATCTTTATCAACCTGCGTAGCAAGCAGAATTAAGTAAAGTAGTAAGCAGAATTAACTAAAGTAGCAACCATAACTAAGTAAAGTAGCAAACAGAAATAAGTAAAGAAGCAAAACCTGCGTAGCATAAAAGAAGTTGCTGTTCTCAGCTTGCCTTTGCTTGAAATACTCCAGTGTCATTTCCATGTCTCGTAATGTAACCTCATTGCGTAGCATTGTTCGGATGTTTGAAAAATCCCTTTTAACATACCCCAAGCATCTCGGGTCACCACCGTGCACACTGCCAAGAGCTCCCATCAGTTGTGTTGTAGTTATGTTCTGGTTATGCAAGGTTTGTATGAACTGATAGTCCTCTTCCGACACCTTCCTGTGTGAACGGTAGAACCTGCGCCGCCCCACTTGCTTCAGTATGGTGTGTGTGTGATCTGCTCGGAAAACCGTCACAGTCCAAGCTCCATTGCGCACGCCAACGACCATGTGAGCTTTACAATCATGGCGAATGACCTTCATTCGTTGCCTTGTGTCCGACATTTCAACCTGCTCAGATGCCTGTTTGCTACGGGACTTTTGCGCGCTATGAATGCTCATGTCATTATCTTCTTCAACTGGCAATTTGCTACCCCCATTGCTACCAGGCTTCTTCTTCTCAGATGGAGGTCTACCTGTGTGCACGCACTCAAACACACTGCTCAGTATAGTATCCGGAGGAGCATTTCTCGCCTGGCTGTACTTCGTGTTTCCAATGCGTGTGCCGAAGCCCATTTTCATCGCGTAGTCATTGTAAACTTTTTGTGCTTCCTCAATATCATAAAAAATCATCCCAACAAACGGCTCCACCGGCTGTGATGTTATTTCTTCGCCAACTTCCTCAACAACATTTGAAGCAGAACCAGTATTCGCGCTATGAGGCCCATCAACGAATCCATTCGGAGTAGTGTCCCGACAATCGAAGTGGTTATGATCCTCTCCTTCAGGTGCGGTGTTAAGGTCAAATCCTTCCAAAATGCTGTCACCAACAAATCCCTGAAACAAAAAACAGCAAAATCTGATCAATTTACTTTGCTCACAAAGTACAAAAAGAGAATTTCACTTGCAATGAACAGAACATGTTTCTTTGAGATATGGTAGCAATTTTTCTTTGAGTTGTGGGAGCAAACACCATGTCAATAAGTAGCAAGTTCAGCAAAATATGTGGATCAATCTAAGCTTGCTAACATACCTTTCTTCTACACAAGCAATTCCGATGCTTCTATTTACTGCCAGTAGCAAATTGCATCAATCCAAGCTTGCTAATTTGCTACAAAAATGCTACCAGGAACCAGTACACCCATTGGACACACATACCATCTAGTGGACACAAACAATGGGAGCAAACTTTTTGAACAAACATAAAAAAACAGAGCATATTGACCAATTTTCTTCTACAAGCAAACCATCATAAAAACCTCATCAAGTGGAGCAATCCATAGCAAACAACAATCACATATGATTTGGGCTCAATTTCCAGCAAAAATCACAGATTTTTTGTGCAGGCTGATACTCATAACAATTTGAGCAAAAATAGTCATAACAAGTTGGAGTAGCAATTTTTGCAGGAGCAAACCAAGACTTAATTTGAGGAACTATCGCAGAATTTTGGGAGCAATTCATAGCAACAACAGCAATCACACCTGATTGGGATCAATTTACAGCAACAAACCACATATTTTTTTGCTCCCAAATGATGAAACAAGTTGCAGTAGCAAAACCAAGACATAAATTGAGCAACTATCACAGATTTTGGGAGCAAATTTTGGAGGAACAACTAGTTGAGCAAAAATACTCACAGAACGGGCTGGTTCATCAATGTCTGGATTTTCATCGAAGAAGGCAGGAGGATTCCTGACGCCCTCACTCGGTCGCGGAGCAAACCATGCTCCCAGGCCGCCGTCGTACAAGTCGGTACTCCGTCTCCGCCGCCGGCTCGCCGGATTTGCCCCCGAGCTCGAAGCTACTATGGAGGGTGGGGGCACGTGGTGAGGATTGCCATGAGGAGGGTACATGATTCGGTTGCGGACGTGGTTAGCCATGGATTCCGATTCGCGGCGCGCCGCCGAGTCGTTCGCCGCCCGCCGCCCGCGGCGATCTCCTCCCGTGCCGCCCCCGGAGATCACAGGGAATTGCCTGATCCGCGTCGCTGTCCGTTTTGCTTATTTCGTTGCGCCTTTTTGCTCCCTGTAGCAAAAGCGGAAAGGGGTACGCGGGGGAGTAGATCAGACGGCGCTCGTTCGCCCGATCGGACGGCTGACGACCCGGGGGATCGAGTTGTTTTATCTCGGGGACGCTCAGCGCGGCCCAATTTGAAAACTCTGGGCAGACAAAATTTTGGAACCGAACACACCCTGAATCCAGCAGAAGACCACGCCACGGGCTGAAGAGCACCACATTCTAGCTGCCACGTTCCCACGGCCCACCGCAAACCCTCGTCGGACCCGTCGCGCATCGGCCGACCAACCCCGCGTCTCCTTTCCCCGAGCACGCGCCGCGGCACCAACCAGGCAACCACGAGTGCCGACCAAAAACCCCTCCAAACCCAGAAGCCGTGGCGAACTGGTGATCTGGCCCTCTCAGTCAACCAGCCGCAGCTCCTCCTCGCTCCGAAGGGCCACGGTCTCACTCTCACCTCACCAACCCACCACCATGGCCGAGCGCCTCGCCGCCGCCGCCGCCACCCTCCGCGCCGCCTCTCCGGCCCGTCCCTCCCCTTCCGGCCGCCGCGCCGGGCCATCGAACTCCGCCTTCTTCCCCTCCCCATCCTCGTCCTTCCCGGCTCACCGCCTCGTCAGCCTCCGCGCCGCGCCCTCTCGCCCCTCCCAGGTCGGTGCCGATCAGGTTCTGGTTAATATTCCTGTCATATGTGCCAGAATCGTGCCGATCGGATTTGAACCTCACTGTTCAGGTTACTGACTTGTGTGTCTGATTTATGTGCCTGATCGCAGAAGGCCAAGGCGGCAGGGGGCATGGCGGCAGCGTCGGACGTGGCGCAGCTGAATGCCGCGCGCGAGGACATCAGGGAACTCCTCAAAACAACCCACTGCCACCCCATCCTGGTACGTTGCCGTGTACCCACACGGCCACGCCACGCTCCTAGTCTGGTTTTGTTGTGTTATTCAAGCCAGTCTCTAGCGGCCAGTGATGCATCTCGTTCCATTTGTTCACTATGGAGCTTATTATGATGCATTTTGTGATGCATAGAGCTTAGCCCCCTTGTATGCTGACAAATTAGGAGTATACCTGATATTTATGTGCAAATGTTATAAAATAAAGGGCGTGAAGAAATTCGACCAATGAGGGATATTAGAAGACTCTGGTTACTTAGCCATCAAAGGGTGCAGAGTGGTTGAAAGGGAATTGTCCCATATGAATTTTATGTTATACTGATTCAATGATTAATGATACCCTGATACTTCAGAAACTAAGATCATTATCATCTGCACTCTTTATGGAGAACTCTCCTTTCATTTATTATATGCCCCATTTTCTTGTATTTTAACTTTGTAACTATCTTGGGTATTTCTGCCCAGTTGGCAGTCATAAAAGCTTAAGGCATCAATAGTGATGTCATATGGTCGAATCAGTACCGTTGATTGAACTTTTCAAAACGAAAAATCAGAGAAGTGAAACTTTTTCAGTTTGAAAATTGCAACAACTTAATGCAATGCAGTGGCACAGACCATTTACTTTGGTTTTATCATTCTAATACATATCGAGAAGTGGAGGCAAGTTGCCTTTAAACCTACATTTTCTGTATACGTTCCAAGATTATTAATTATTATTTGTTTTACTCATGAAGGTTCGTCTGGGATGGCACGATTCTGGCACATATGACAAGAATATTAAGGATTGGCCAGAACGAGGTGGAGCTAATGGAAGTTTAAGATTTGATGTTGAATTGAAGCATGGAGCCAATGCCGGTACAGTTACTTGGATTTTCACCATTACATTTCTTTGTTCCTCCTACATGTACAGCTAGTAACTAAAATTCCTGATTGACACCTTAAAGGTTTGGTAAATGCTCTGAAGCTTGTGCAACCGATCAAGGACAAATATCCGAGTATCAGTTATGCAGATTTATTCCAGTTGGCAAGTGCTACGGCAATTGAGGTCTGACCTTTCCTCCATTATATCTATCAAGGTTAGAATTAATATATCAATTGTTTCCAAAACCTAATTTCCTTTGTCAATCTGGTACCAGGAAGCTGGTGGCCCAAAGATTCCAATGAAGTATGGACGTGTTGATGTCACTGGACCTGAGCAGTGTCCACCTGAAGGAAAGCTTCCTGGTTAGAAATTTTGTGTCCACGCACATTCCAGTTTGTTGCGTTCTGTACAAATATACTTCTCTCTCTCTTTTGAGTTTTGTAAATTTGTTTTTAAAGATACAAAGCATCTCCTGACTGCTTGAAATGTCAACCAAGTGAATTTATTATTTCCATAATCTTACCTGTTGCTAAATGCATTCAATCTGAGGATTGCTAATTCTTCAGTTATGTGTTATTTGTGTTTTTAGATGCTGGTCCGAGTGCACCTGCTGACCACTTGAGGGCGGTATTCTACAGAATGGGCCTTGATGACAAGGTGTGCGAATAATGATCTGAGTCACCTGTTTGCCCATGTTGTTTAACAGGTTTCGTTGAGCTGTGTATACCTTGCGTCTACAGGAAATTGTTGCTTTATCTGGAGCACATACACTTGGAAGGTCTAGGCCTGAACGGAGTGGCTGGGGGAAACCTGAAACAAAATATACTGTATGTTGTTCTTAACTTCCTTTGTGTATGCTACCTTGGATGTTTTTATTCCCATGTTCAGGTTAACACTTGCATAGCATGTTGCAGTATCATTTTGACCATGTGTGCTTTATTAATACTTAATTAGGTGCTTCATACTTATAACTAGAATTACCCTCTGGCCTTAATATTTTCAGGGTATTATAGGAGTAGAGTGGAGCAGTCTATACTTCAAATAATGTTTCTAGGCCTTGGTTCACATCTGATGGTGCCAATTAAAATATGCATAAAAATCCCACATAATATTTATAATACCCACTTGGAAACATCAATGCTGTCTGCACTTCTCCTTGTAGATATACAAGTGCATTGTCTACATGAGTAATGTTCTTCCGTTGTTTTTATTATTTTGACAGAAAAATGGTCCTGGTGCACCTGGTGGGCAATCGTGGACACCTGAATGGCTTAAGTTTGATAACAGTTACTTCAAGGTAAGCGCCCCGTTTACATGCCTGAGCAATCGATATGATTTTGTTAGAACTGAGCTGGCATCAAAATTTTATTAGGAGATAAAAGAGAAAAGAGATCAGGACCTTCTGGTCCTGCCTACGGATGCTGCATTGTTTGAGGACCCAACATTCAAGGTGATTCTGATGCTGAAACTGTATCTTCTCAGCTAAGTATCCTACGAAAGCGAGAAAAATCATTAAACCTACCGCCTGAAAAAATCCACAATACTTTCAGGTCTATGCGGAGCAATATGCATCAGACCAAGAAGCGTTCTTCAAAGACTACGCCGAGGCTCATGCTAAACTGAGCAGCCTGGGCGCAAAGTTTGTTCCTGCCGAGGTCAGCGTCGTCATTCTGTTTCATTAGTTTTTCCAACCGCGGGCCGCCCTGCAGTTTAACACCTTCGTCTGTTATTACTCTGACAAACCATTGTCTGCTGAGCTTGTGCCAACCTTATCGTCCTTGTGTTTCAAAACTGATATATGTGGCTATCCTGCAGGGATTCTCATTGGATGATTAGTGTTGCGCGTGAGCCACATCCCTTGAAGCAGCAGCCAACCACTCTTCCACAAGGTTTGTACGTACTGTACTACTTTTCGCTCCCGAGCTTGTTGGTTCGTCCGTTCGTGTCAGCTCTTTCATCCACTTGACACATTGATAAAACAAAGGGTTCATCCCTCACTCTGTTTTCATCATTTGCAGGATCAAGTCCATCGTTCCTCTCCAACTTCGTATCACCATACAGGAAGAGGCATTTTCCCAGCTTCTTATCATACAAGATGGAGTTTGTTTTTTTTCCTTTCCAGCTTCACCAAATTGTTAGATTTGGGAACTGTGCTGACAAATAAATGTGAGACATGTATGTGAACCTACTAAAAAAAGGGACACCCCTGATTCGACGAGAGATTCATTTATATTGGGAAATTTATGTTTCTGCTCTTCACATGATGCTTTACCCGCCCATGGTGTCATTTTTCTATTAGGCATGTGGCTCGTCGCGCACGGTGTGTGTGTGGGGGCGTTGCCGTTGCCGTTGCAGTAAACATCAGATCTGCAATACATAAACCCTCTGGACCCTACGGCCTCTGAGGAGCTGCCTCCCAGCATAAACCAGGAGTAATTCCCCCATTTGGCGAGCCCTCTCGTGTTTGGCTCCACAGGCACACGGAATCTTTGAAGCAGTGGCCGATGGGTGCGTGCGTATCCTTGGGTTGGATTGGACCCATCTGTGGCCTGTTGGTGGGCGTCCACCACTTAGCGACACAGTGCCGGATAATAAGACAGCAGTGTTGTGAATTAAGAAGCCGTATAGTATATGCTGTGGTGGTGGCGCCTGTAGCCTGCGACGACGGGCGCGGCATTAACTCGGATCGGCCTCACGTGCCCGCCACGTGTGCCGCAGCCGCAGCGAGCCAAGCCTCCAAAATTACAAACTCCAACGATCCGCACTCCGCAGGTTCGGGTCCACTCACTTTCCGGTGGGTGTAATCCACTTACCGCTCCCTCCCGCCCAAATTGCCCAACGCCTTTTCTCTGGCTCCGTTTTGCTATCACTGAAAATAAGATATATAGGATTTACCTTATGCTACGCCAGTTCGGTCAGTCACATTTTATTGCTTGACTATAGCGTGAGCTTCAACAGACGATTAACTTCCATCTTTCAAAATGTCATGATGCATGTCGTGAAAAAAAAAATACTACATGAAACTCGATCGACGAATTGAAATTGTACCCACAGTCAGCCAATGAATCCAAATTATTCGTACGGACCTGAAATAACTTGTGGTTTGCGGATGAAGAATTTTAGAATTTTTTCATTGACTGTGTAGAAATTCATACATATTCCTCATTACTTCATCAGCTCGTGCTATGCTATATGATCCAGCAAGCGTGATTCATTACTTCCTTTTCAAATGGAGGGAGTAGATGATATAATCGGTGGGATCACACCATCACGGCCAAATACTTATGTCTTCTCCCCCTTGCCATTCTTCTTCTTTAAAGTAAATCGTTCCACTTTTTTCACCACCTTTGGTTGACTTTTATCCGTGGAAACCAAATTGCAATGAACACTTGGTGGACATCACTCTTGAAATAAGCATTCAAATTTGAAATTCAAATTCACATTCATTTGATAGAAAATTTATCTCTCATGAACTTATTGCCGCAAAATACGTTGATCTATTTGTCAATATTCACTGCTGAATCTGTTCTTTTATGCCTACCAAATGGATTTGTTTTGAACTTCAAAGATTATATCCTTAAGAACATCGTCTCCTCACGAGAGTCTATTTCCATTATTCTTTACAAATTTAAAACAGATTTTCAATTTGATTTCCACCCCCGCTCCCCATAACTTGGTTTCTACCCGGTATTTTCTTCATCCCTCGATGTAGAGGTGGGGTGAATCTCCTATCGTACAAGGTTCATATCTTCATCAACGAGTGACGTTGAGCAAGAGAATCTCAAATTTTTTTGGGGTTCCACGGGAAGAGAAGATATCTAATGCTTCACCCTATTTGGATGCTACCGGATTCTCAGCTGATTCGAGCTGTGTAGCAAACGAACGACCAAATTTTTGTTTGTCAACACATTTACATAAACCTTGTATTTATCCGTAATCGACCCGCACTCCATATTTCTAAATGCACCGAACTCTAAATCGAACTGCGACTTGACTCGGTTTGAACTGAAGGTTCAATCTAAAAATGCGATCGCTCACAAATCTAACTTCTATGGAGCGCGGGTTGATTACGAGGTTGACTATGCAAATGTACCGACACACACGAACTATGTCGTTCCTTTGCTACCCCTCGGCTCACATCGCCCGAAAATCCAGTAGCATCCAAAGGGTCTGAAGACTAGATTATCTTCTCCCAACAGGAACATGCCTAGTGTCCCTACTTCAACATTTTCAATACTTAGATGATTGTTATAACGTCCAATAGATTGCTGTTGTCTAGCGTTCTCATCAGCATTTCTGATCACCACAAAACAAAGTTTAATTTGTGTGATCCAGATAAAAGCCGTTGGTAAGCACACCACCGGTGGTCCAACCCCAAAGTCCCCAGAAAATTTCGGAGCTTTAGACCAAGGTGCCAAAAAGGCGGCACGACCAAATCGACAAAAGAGGCCACGGCGACCCAAGCTGGCAAAGCTCCCCTGAGGAAGACGGCGACGACACACCAAAGCAAAGCCCACGAGGCACGAGCTTTCCCTCCTTCCCCACGAGCTCGCGCTCGTGCTCGCCTGCTCCCCACCAAAACCCTAACCCCCCAAACCCCGCAGTCTCCGCTCCGGGCCGAGGTCCGCGACAATGTCGTCGTCGTCGAGATCGACGCGCTCCAGCATCTCCCCATTCCGATCCCGCCGCTCGCCCGCGGTGGCGGCGGCCGCGGCGCCTCCACCGGCGCGGACGTCGTCGGGAGTCCGCGGGTCCACCCCATCGTCCTCCGCGCGGCCCACCACCCCGTCGTCTTCGTCCAGCGGCCGCCCCACCACTCCCTCCGCCGCCTTCGCGCGCCCCGCCACCCCTACCTCCGCGCGGCCCACCACGCCTTCCTCTACCGCCTCCGCACGGCCAACCACGCCCTCGTCGGTTTCCTCCCGAGCAGCAGCCGGGAGGGCGCCTTCCGCCGAGGCGTCGAATGCCAAGGAGAACATCATGGTGACCGTCCGCTTCCGCCCCCTCAGGTTCGCTGCTGATTTACTAGATTTCTGCTACCGAGGACGGCAGGTTTCGGGTCTTGTGCTTATGTGTTTTTTAATTGTTTGGTGTAGTCCTAGAGAGATCAACAAGGGGGATGAGGTGGCTTGGTACGCTGATGGTGACAACATGGTGCGAAATGAGTACAACCCGAGTATCGCCTATGCTTTTGGTGAGTGCTCTTCACCTCATTTCAGGTAATGTTACAACGTATCAATGTGGAATGAGTGACGCTAAGGAATTGTGCACGCATGAAACGGAAGGGATTATCATATTTGGGGTTTTCTTTTGGAAATGAGGGTAAAATTGGTTGATCACTATATGCTCTGTTGTGCAATCAAGGCATAAGTGGAATGGATATGTCAATTTTGTTGGCGCCAATGTTGATAAACTCTGGTAATAAACTGTAGAAGCCATTTCCAGCTATATAGGACGCCTTACATTGTCCAAGCTTGCAAGCTCAAGACTATGATGAGAGTATGTGCTTGTTACTGAAGTACTCCCGCTGTCGGATGGAGTAGCAAACAACGCTTGAAGTGAAAATGTGCTATTGTTTTGAATCTGAGGTGTTGTTTCATCAAAAAGACAGTTTAACATTGTTGTGAGAGGTACACGTCAGATGCCCGCAACACACAGACAGACACACACACACCATATGCACACACCAGCATGCACATTTTCTATTGATGCCAGGAAATTGATCAGACGCCACACAGCCTCCTGAGAGCTGGTAGGCATTGTCCCACTAAATGCGCACACATGAAAGTACCTAGAAAATTTGTGATGCACTACCACTTGACCCAATGGTCGAAACAAGCCCAGCTGCCTGCACAACCACGGAGCTAGTCATTCGAGCAAAGGATCTTTTCATAAAAGAAATCTCATATCAGTGGTCATAGCCTGGTCTGTGTATTTGACTGATACCTGCATGTTCTCTGTTTGCATTTGTTCAACTTTGCAGATAAAGTGTTTGGTCCAGCCACTACAACTCGCCGTGTATACGATATTGCTGCTCAGCATGTTGTAAGTGGTGCCATGGAAGGAATCAATGGTACTTTTCAACGTTCTTATTCTTTCAAATTTTTAGTATAAATTATGTTCAATAGTAAATGTTAAGCATAGTGAACCAGGAACCTACAATTATACCCCTATAGAAGTATAGATTTCTTTAGTGGGATCAAGATTTGGTAGGAAGGTTAACCGACAATCAGAAATATTAGATGTGGATTGAATGGATCGGCAATCCTTGTCATAAAGCCTTTCAGGGGAAGTTCTGCACCATGTTTGTATCCAAATTTGTAGTGCCAAGTTTGTTTGATCAGACATATCTGGTGTTAGTCTCGCGTGCTTCTTTTGTTACAACCAATTTACACAATTGTCAGAATTTCGAATTTCCACTGCTACCTCTACCCCCTTTTCCCTTGAAAAGAAAGCCACATTCCTCTAAATTTAAGACGTACCCACTTAAATCATTGGTGATTGCTAGTGTTGCCACCTTTCTCTTATATTTAGTGCTGTACGTCTATTTTCTGAGATTTATTTGATTCCCCAAGATTGTTCTGTTTCTTTCAGGCACTGTTTTTGCATATGGTGTCACTAGTAGCGGGAAAACTCATACAATGCATGTAAGTTTGTTCATCATTGTTATGCATGTGCCATCTGCTTCCTTAATTTCTCCAACATGTCTAGCGGCGCGCTTCTACGCACATGTGTCTTCAGCAGAAGACATAGTTGTACTGTTTAGCATATACTCCCTCCGTTCGGAATTAGATGACTTGTCTTTGTCTATATATGGATGTATCTAGACATCTTTTAGTATATAGATACATCCATATATATGTCTAGATACATCCATATATAGACAAAGACAAGTCATCTAATTCCGAACGGAGGGGGTAGCTGTTGTCCTCTTTTCTCTCTTATGAGCATTGCCTATTGTGGTAGACTTCCAGTGCATACACAAGCGTGTGCAAATAGTTTTTATCAGAAGCAGTACTGAACTCTCTTTCACTGCACACTTGGATAACCGTCATTGCAGGGAGAGCAGAAGTCGCCTGGAATTATCCCATTGGCAGTGAAGGATGTATTCAGCATTATTCAAGATGTAATTTTTTCATATGTTTCTGTCGATAAACTGTTAAAATAATCAGGCTGGCATGACATAATTATTTCTTATCTTGACCTTAGACCCCTGGACGAGAGTTTCTTCTGCGGGTGTCATATCTTGAAATTTACAATGAGGTGACTTATCTTCTCAAGATATTTTTTATTGCTATTGATTTGCAACACGAAGACAAATCACAATTATCTGCTCTACACTGGAGCTTTACATACATAGATATGCTGTTGCTACCTCATAGGAATATGTTGGTTTCTTATTCCTATACAATAGACATATAAGACCAAGATTGCCATATGCTACTCCTGATTATAATAAACGTGATGCAGAAAGGTTTACTTAGAAACAGATCTAAAATGGTGACAAAATATGAAAATTTGAGTCAACCTTTTCACTCATTAATATTTTTAGCAGTTGTTCACGCTTTTGGTTTTGTCTTGTCACTTTGCAGGTTATAAATGATTTACTTGATCCGACAGGACAGAATCTTCGAATTCGAGAAGACGCACAGGTACCTGGTTATTGGATCATGTTTGTTGATCCTGTACAGCACAGCAATCTAAACTACATGGAGCTTTATTTTCGTTTATTAATATATGAACTAATGCATGCTTATTAATTACGAGTTCTTATTTACATTGTGTGTTGATCTGTTTGATTCCTTGTTCTCATTTCTTGCTGACGAGTCTCTTGTCAATAATTGTTAATCTATAGACTTTATTAGCTACTAATAATCTCCTCATTCTTTCTATTCACTTAGGGAACTTATGTGGAAGGGATTAAAGAAGAGGTTGTTTTATCACCTGCACACGCACTCTCTCTGATAGCATCTGGAGAAGGTATTTGTTTTATGTAGATAACATCCTGTCCTTTCCCCAGATTATCACCAATTGCATCCAAGATTGATTTTTAAAGTTCCATGGAGATTGCTCCATCTCCATGTTTGTCCTTGTGATTTTTTTGTGCCAAAACTTAAACCTACAGTAGAAGTGGCTTTGTTGGTGAATGTGTGTACCTTTGTGTTTATTTGTGTCTTTGACTATCTGTGACTGTGGGTGCATTTGATGCTTTGGGAATTCACTGATTGTTAGATTTCTCTACACCTGGTATCACGGGCGGAGCGTCGTAGAGGTGAAACTGGGCCACGACCCCCCCCCCCCCCCCCCCTTCCAAATTGCAAATCACTACTTATCACGTATACTCACCACTCGTGCTCAACCCATTAGCAGATAGCAGCCCATTTTCTTTTCACTTTTCTCCAGTTTGACCACACAGAAGCGAAGCCGATTGAACATTTGCCCTCACTCAGTCTGCAGCGATGCGTCCACCTCCATGGCGACCCGAACTGCATGCTTGGTCTTCCTCCTTCTCAACTGTCCTCCGTCCTTGCTCGCCCATCGGCGGTCCTCCTCGATCCCTTCTTATGTTCTTCTCGGCTTCTTGATCCTATGCCATGCTGCTGCTGTGCCCTTGCCTGGCTGCCTGCTGCACGCCACTACCCATCGTCCTAGACCTGTAGTTGTAGCGCTAGTCCTGCAGGTTGTAACACTTGCCCCTGCCTAGGTTGGGTATGTGTTTTGGACTTTTGGTCTTATTTAGCTATCCTTTGGTCATTAGATGTGTTCTTCTGTTTGGAGCGTCAAAACTCTACTTGTCCACAATGCCATACTGTATTTGCGTGAAAAGGAGCATATGTTGCCATGATATCCCCATTTAATTGTCTTTCCATGATTTGACCCGTTTTAACGCATATTGGTATTGTCTATGGAATTGGCCCCTGCTTATGTTTTACTCACGCTCCGCCACTGCCTGGTATCACATTAAACTTGCACTAAAGTATTGATGACATTGTGTCTGGCAGAGCACAGACATGTTGGATCCAACAACTTCAATCTTGTCAGTAGTCGGAGCCATACTATCTTCACACTGGTACTCTCTCTCTCCCCCTCCCGCCTCTCCCCTTTCTCGTGCACATGTCTGTTGGCTGGCAGGTTTACATGCAATGCACTGCCAAATAATTAGTGCTTACCGAGTCTGCAAAATAATGTTAATCGTTTCGTGTAGTACTTTACTGAATCCAAAGTTGTTCTTCCAATGAGAAGTTGTTTGATGTAGCCAGTTAATATAGTTTCAGCTCAGGCAGAATAAAACTCAGGGTAAGTTAACCTTCACAAAAAAAAAACCAGGGTACGTTTGGATTGTGACTTAAGTGCACCCTAATTGTTCTTTGTTTAAATAGTTGCCATTTGCCAACCTTTTGACATGCCAATGCTACTTTACCAACCCTAGCTCATTTTTTCTAGCCAATATTGGCCAACTCATTTGCAAGCAAAGCCTCAACGAATTTTCTTGGCTAGCCAAATCTTTGGTAGGGCAACCTTGGCAAAAAGCAAACACACCCTTACACTGTTACATGCCTGCAGACCATTGAGAGCAGTCCCTCTGGTGAAACAGAAGAGGAAGAAGTCAGATTGTGCCAATTGGTAATTCCTCTCCTCCAGTATGTTTATATTTTCATACCATTTCAATCATCATAGTTATTGTATTTATTTATTTAGCATCCAAGAAATTGATAGATTAATGGTTTCTACATGCTCTTATTATTTTCATCCATATATTTTGTCAGAACTTGATTGATCTTGCTGGGTCTGAGAGTTCCAAGACTGAAACAACTGGATTACGTCGTAAAGAAGGTTCATACATAAACAAAAGCCTGCTCACCCTTGGAACTGTAAGTTTTCTGCAACCTTCACTCTTGAGAATTTATCCTTTTGTGATCTTATTGACAGATATTTAAAGATTAACTTTGTGACCTATTTCATCAAGTTGTCCTAAATCTGCTAGGATTAATTTGCGGTAGTTGCTCGTAGCACTAATAGAGGCAATGTTTGCATGCATGACTCTTGGCTGATTCCTACAACCTGGATCCACAATTCCACATAATGCTTAACCTCAAATATAAATGGCTTGTAGGAAATGGTCACGTTTTCCGTTTATTTTGTTCTCGTGGTAAATGTCAATGGCATTTCCTCGCAGGTTATTGCTAAACTTACAGATGGTAAGGCTACTCATATCCCCTATAGAGACTCAAAGCTCACACGCTTACTTCAGTACTCTCTGAGCGGTCATGGACGCATTTCTGTGAGTGTTTCTTTGTACAGTATAATTGTGATTTGCTATCTTGTGAAGATCCTTTATTTATTTTTTATTTTTATTGCCTTGGCTTTGAGATGCTTTCAACATATATATGTGGGCTCATAACTCATAAGTGTAAGCTAACTTATTTTCATATATTCTCACCCTTATATTTATCACAGCTTATCTGCACAGTTACCCCTGCTTCCAGCAACACTGAAGAGACACATAATACATTAAAATTTGCCCACAGGAGCAAGCATGTCGAATTAAAAGCTTCTCAAAATAAGGTGATAATCAATTCTGAAATCCATATTCTAAGATATTTTTCAAAAAAAAAATCCATATTCTAAGATAGATGGTTGGTACTGATGGTAAAGTTCTTTCCAGATAATTGATGAGAAGTCCTTGATAAAGAAGTATCAAAAGGAGATAACATGCTTGAAAGAAGAGTTGCAGCAACTGAGACGTGGCATGATGGGAAACGGGTACATTCTTCCAACGGATCAGGAGGATCTTGTGAACTTAAAACTTCAGGTTTGTTTTGCATGTTTTCAGCACCCAACAGAGTACTTAGCTTTTGGTCAATTATTCCGGTTTCCTTCTTAATTTCATGGTAATTTATTCTCCAGCTGTAAGAAACTAATTTTTCTTCCACCTAGCGTGCTTATTTCTATGCCTTGTTGAGATACTCTTCTTCCAGATGGCATACTGTAGATTAAATTCATCCTATTCCTTCCAAACATGAATTACTTGTTGGTCTTGCTTTCATCCAAAATGATCAATTTATAATTTATCTTTGTGTAATAGCTTGAAGCTGGCCAAGTCAAACTCCAGTCAAGGTTAGAGCAGGAAGAGGAAGCAAAAGCAGCATTGATGGGTAGAATTCAGAGGTTAACAAAACTGATACTGGTATCAACCAAAAGTTCAATATCATCAAGTTTTTCAGGAAAGGTTAACCACCGCCGACGGCATTCATTTGGGGAAGATGAGGTTTTTAAGCTCAAGCTCTTTTCTTTGTTCTGTTACAATTTCTTGGTCTATTAGTCCAACTGAGAATAAATTTTAAAGAGCCCTACAACAAAAGCAGACATAGAAACTGAGATTAATAGTGCAAGCAGGAAAGAGCGGGGCAGATACTTCCTCCATTCTGTTATTTCCGTGGATAAAATTTGAGGATGTTACTTTTATCTCACTTTTCCTGATGTTGCAATTAAACTCCCATTGCAGCTTTTGTTCACACTTATATGTAATAGGTGAGGTTACTTTGTGATGATGATCTTTTGCACAGCTTAATCATGATATATGTTTCATAAATTTTTGGGGGTGCATCACATTACAAGTGCTCTAGAGTTCTCCAACAGTTGGATGATGGTTTAGTAACCTGGATTAATTGATTAAGAAAGGAAAAAAAATGTATTTGTTCATCTCGAAAATCTTGCCTACCATACCAAATTCTTATGTTGTTTGCAGCTTCTACTTGTCATTTTTATTTCAGTAGGGTTCTTCACTACTGTTTTCCTCAAAAGAGAATTTGTTGTTTTGAAAAAGCACCACGGCGTGAGTATTGACCTACGAAGCACCGATACCCCAAAACACAACGTGTCCCCGCACCGTACGTTCCCGATACGCGTATCCGGCCGATACGCCCCGATACGCGTGTCCCCTGCGTGTCCCAGTTTTTCCGAATTAAAAGAAAAGAAAAAAATGCCGATACACGGCGGGGACAGCGGCGACGCGGCGAGGACGCGGGAGGAGCCCATCCGGTCGAAGCCCACTAGTAACCCTAACCCCACAGCCCCTGCATACTCTCTCCCTCTATTCCTTCTTTGGATTTGGTGGAAGTTCGAGCAACAAGATAGTGTAGAAATTAATCGTCATTCAGTCATTGTGGACTTGAAAAGGAAACAAATGGGATAGTATTTTGATCTGATCTCACGCATTTAATCATTCTTGTCTTTATTATGTGTTATTTTAGTAATTATATATATATACTCGCCGTATCGCCGTATCGCTGTTTTCTGAAATTTCCGTATCCCGTATCGCCGTATCCGTATCGCCGTGTCCGTCTTGCCGTATCGGTGCTTCATAGGTATTGACTTCTACAAATGTGGGGTACATCCTGCTAACCCAATTTTGTACGACAGAGTGTAGTCGACGGTTCCTGGCAATATGCAATCAGAACATACTCTTAGTATATGTAGCTGAAAAATTCTAAAAATTCAAATGGGACATGAAAAGTTGCTCTACACTATGTCTCAGCTTCATATTACGGTTGTATTGATGTTTTTGTAGAGTGAAAATACTATCTCTTTCGTAAAATAGGCACCATTTCTCCTAGTGAGTTACCCTGTGTATGCAATTGGAGAGTTTCCATTTTTCTTATTTGGTTTTATTTTGCAGCTTGCTTATTTACCTGATCGTAAGAGGGAGTATGGCATAGAGGATGATGATGTTAGCCTTGATTCAGAGTTTTCAGTTGAAACAAAACTTGATTCTCACAATTCTGACGAGATTGTTCGGTTTGATAGAAGGAATCGCAAACGTGGAATGCTTGGTTGGTTCAAACTAAAGGTGATTTTCTTGCTATGTACTCCCTCCGTCCAATAATATAAGATGTTATCACAACCAATATATATATATATAGCTTGTGTCTCAGTTTCACATGTTAATTTTGCATTGTCACCACAGATCTTCTGTTCTCTCCTGAAAGAGTTGTATGCTTACAGGAGGCAATTTAGCTTTCCTGGTCGTGCAAAAAGGATATAATATTAGAAATAAGCTAGGTCGTTTTTTGGGGTCTTGTTGTTCATTGTATTCTAAATGTGTTTGTTTCATATGTGTTCCCTTCTGTTTGTATTTGCCTTTTTTTAAGTGCCCCTCTCTGTCTCTCATGATAGGAATGCAGTAATACCTAGGAATTACTTGCTTGGGAGCTTCTATACACTGAAAAATGTGAAAGGCTATGTACCGTGGTAGTAAAGTACTCGGTTTTGGTGGTTCAGATCACAAGTGTCTGCTCTATATTCTCCTCCTACCTAATTTTGAAGATGTATAGTTCCACTTACTATATTTTATATATACATCTGATATTCTAGCCAGTCGCTGGATGCTGTCTAACTGTTCAACTATCTTTGTTGTTGTTTCATATGGCTTTGTAAGCTATCTTTTCTTTGTACCAACGTTCTTAATCATTAATATATTTTATTCATGCAGAAGTCAGAGCAATTATCTGGACTATCAGGTAGTGTCGATAGTGAGAGCACTGCTAGTGGCTCGCCTTCCTTCTCCAGATCATCACAACAAAAACACCTATTGCTTGACATGAAGGATGGTCGAAGGAAATCGGTGACTAGGAAAACAGATGATGCAGCGCTTAGTGATTCTTTTCTAGAGAGGACTCAAGCCGGTGATTTATTTAGTGCTGCACCCATAGCTCGACACTTACTGTCGGTGAGTCTGTTTTTTCATATTTTTTTTCATTTTCAGAGCTCCTCTCATTCTTTTTCGCTGCACAACTATAAATCCCATGGATTTCCTTCTCTCTGACTAGCAACTTAGCTAGCAGTAGCCATGCTGTGGGATATGGTGGAAATCGTCCATGTTAAGTTGTAATAAAAAGCCTTCTAGTTCTGGATCGCTGTTTGCTGAAGGGCAGTGGCTTGTGGGGAGCCTTCACACAGATTTGGCTGTTGCCCATTTGGGGTAATGTAATTACAGATTAAAGCAAGTTGTTGATAAGTGGATTCAGGTCTAACGGAATTTGTTTACAAGAAGTGCACTTTTGGCTCAGAACTGTGAGACCGTCCTATCCTATGTTCCTTGCCTGGCTACCAGTTGTGGTTAGAAGCAGCATGTGGCCCATGACTTCCTTGCTAAGATGAGACTGACTCATATTGTTTTAGTTTTAGCTTGTGTTCTGCTAGATTCATTGATGGACACTGACTGACATGTACATGTATAGGGTGGAACAACTATCGTGGATCAAATAGATCTTCTCCAAGAGCAGGTCAAAATGCTTGGTGGGGAGGTTGCACTTTCTACAAGCTCACTCAAAAGGTTGTTAGAGCAAGCAGCCAACAATCCTGGCGATTCAAAGATTAAGGTAAATATATATCTCTAATCCTTTCTGAGCTAGCTGGGCATATTTATGTGATATCTACCTTAGATCCCCAGCCATTTATGTAGAAAGTATACTTACCTGAGCATTCCCATTTATCTTCTTCTACAGGACCAAATTGAGAGGTTGAAAAATGAAATCAGTGAAAAGAAATCACATATACATGCGTTAGAACAGCGTATAATGCAATCACTGGAAACTACTGATGACCCAGCTATTAGGACTGAAATGTCCCAGGTAATAGTTGCCAACTGATGCTAAAGTTGAAAGCTGGAACTCGTCTTATTTTGGCTTACATGGAAATTTCTACAGATTTTCATTCGATCACAGTTTACTTATGTTTTGCGTTAATTACCTTAACTTTCTTGATTACTTAATTATCTGTGGCCACTGAGTCATATGGTACAATGATGTGGATTTTCAATGTCAATGATTGGAATGTTTCGTGTGTTAAATTTTTTCAGACCTTTTCAAAGTTGAGCACACAATTAAGTGAAAAGACATTTGAGCTAGAGGTTTGTTCAATGTTACTTTGTCAGATAATGTTTTCCAATTGATATCCTGGACTAATTTCCGTTTCGGCTGGTTGGTTTCTCTAGATCATGTCTGCAGATAATAAAATTCTTCAAGATCAGCTACAAGCGAAGGTAAGAAAGGGTGGGAGAACAATTATTTTCCCTGTCCAACATATTGGTCTGATGTTGTTCTTGTTCATATAGGTATCAGAAAATGCAGAACTCCAAGAAGCAGTTGGACAATTGAGGCAAGAAATCGATAATTTATTAAAGGCTTCTAGGAGTGAGTACAATATGGCTGCTACTCAGTTTAGTGAACCAGCAACGGCAAGAAGTGATCCTAAGGATCAGGCCCATGGATTCTCAAGTCATGGGAACATTCCCTCTAGAACAGCCGAAGAGAATAAGGAGTCGCCATTAAAATCTCAAGTGCTCATACAGGTAAAACATCATATACCCCTGAATTCATCCCCTCCAATTTACTCTGTCACTTCAAACCTAAAAGAAACTATGCTGTAGGTTGCAGAAATTGAGAATTTGAAGCAAGACAAGCTGAGGCTGACGGAAGAGAAGGATGGGCTAGAAATTCACAGTCAAAAGCTGGCTGAAGAATCGCACTATGCTAAAGAATTGGCAGCTGCCGCTGCGGTTGAACTAAAAAATTTGGCAGAAGAAGTCACCAGGCTTTCTTATGAAAATGCGAGACTGGTTGCAGACTTGACTGCAGCAAAAGAGCTTACTGCATCCGTTGGAAGGGGCAGTATCCACAGTGACACAAAACGCCGTGATCAGGAGAACGGAATTTTTGTCGAGGAGATGCAGAAAGAGTTGGTTGCTAGTTGTCAGAGGGAGGCTGTGTTAGAGGACACGTTATCCCAAAAGGCCCAGCGAGAAAATGAGCTTTTGAAGATAATTGATGATGCAAAGTGCCATGAGCATGATCTGGAAAATGAACTGGCAAACATGTGGGCCCTTGTTTCAAAGATAAAGAAAGAAAGCTCTCAGGATGATTTGTTTGAATTCAAATCAAAGCAAAATGGCTTTCATTCATCGAAGACTGATACTGGCAGAACCCTTAGCGAAATGGAAGCTTCAGATAACTGGAAATGGGATGGCATCAGTACTCTTGAAGAAGCAAAAGCTGCGTACAACTTTGAAAGAAGGCGCTGCAAAGAGTTGGAGAATTCCATGTCTAGATTGAAGGTGATCCTACATTGCTTTTATCATTGAAATATTTGTCTTCCTTGAGAGCTGGATACTTGTGCACAGTATTTCTTTCTCCTAGAAAGCTTACCTGTGAACCACCTAACACAATATGTGGAGATGACTTGGCTGGTGTGCACTTCTTCTGTTCTCCTGATGCATGTATTGGACCTTTTCAGGGTGAAGACATCAGAGGCTTAGAGGTTAAAGTCCTTGAAGAGTTACAAAACTTTCATGTGGAAGCATTGTCAAGGATTTGCCAAGAAAAGGTACTACCTCCGATCCGTAAAAACTGTCGCCAGTTGCCCTATTAGTCTGTACGTGTTCAGTTGTTTGGCTCCAACACTTTTTACGGACCAGATGGAGTATTATTTTTCATCATCTATATCTCGTTTCTACTTAATTTTCTAAATTTCCCGCCAGATGCAGAGTCCTAGATGTCTGCATGCTGCATTTTTCTTTCGACAGAGTGCTGCAGCTTGACTTAAGCGAGGTTGAGACAGAGACTTCCTTTCACCCATACTTACCACATTTTGACCTGTGCTTTTCAGATGGCAAAGCAGCTGCTATAGCAGGCCTTTTTTCAAGTTTAGAGGCTGCTTCCACGTCTCCTCATGTTTGTCGGCTGCTGTTTATTGACACCGTATATTGCTGCTACAGCCGAAGCAATGCTGATTCTAATGCGCTACAGTAAGACTTACAACACCCGGAGTAGATAAAGCTGGAACAGCCCAGCCCTCGCCTGTGCTAACAGAAAAATGGGGGAAGCAAGACATGGATCTGACTTCTTGCCCCGATGCTAATCTGCTGGATACTTACTCTCGTGTACAGTTTACTGGATTAGAGAGATCTACTTGTAGGTTGTATTTACTGGTCGTTCGGGCTAGCCAAAGGCTTAGCTAAATTGGGCCTTTTGCCTTCAGAGTCGGAGTTATGGTCCCGAGTTGAACGAATGAAACTGTTGTTCGCCGTACTTGTAGACTGTAGATCGGTGGATGTGTGATCCTGATTTGAACGGACTCGTGTCGTGCTAGTTGCCTGTTAGTTTAAGTGTGCTCGCCATAATAATCGGCGTTGGACTTGATGTCCGATCGACTTCAGCGATTAGCAGAAGCACGGATTTCCGTTGGGACGATGCTTCCACGGAGAGGCGAGAGATGCTGGGTTGGTTAGTGGTTGTGGTGGGGTGCAGAGACCAGAGATGCATTTTTTCCTCCACGGTCTATCCAGGGGACCAGTACAGTACCTCCGATCGCTGTTGTGTAGCTGTACGCCGGCTCCATTGGCAAGGAAACATGAAGCTCATGTGCTCGGTCTCATGGCAGCCGTGCAACGAGACGGTCTCGCATCTGCTCATAAGACCCTTTAACCATCGGTTCCGCATTATCATGCTTTGTGCTGGACGGCGCATTGCTGGGAAGAAAAAGGAAAAACACGCGATGATCACGCCCAAGTTCCAAAACATGTGCAACATGATCAGCGACGCGGACAAGGCAGGGGAGGAGGGGAGCTAGGCATAGGCAGGCATTGTAGTAGGGAGCAAAAAGCTGAGGGCGCATGGATGAATTCAGGGCTGGGGTGGAAGCAATTAAGCGGGAGGAGTGAGCAGGTGTAGAAATGATACCCGTGCGTCAGCTTTTTGATCCTGGCAAGCAAGCAAGCAAGCAAACAAAACCAAAAGCTAAAGCCGCACGGCAGCAGCAGTGGCAGTGGAAGGGACGACAAGATGTGAGCTACCTGACTCATCAGACCAGACTTCAAAAAGAGCAAGCTAGCTCTGTTTTACCCATGCACACACACACAGACACAGAGAGCCTAGGTTACAGTAAGCGGCGTAGGCCGCGTGCTGTCCGCAGAGTGAGTGAAACGAAAACTACTACACTATTACCATGTTACTTGGCTCCCTCCCTCCCTCCATGTTGGTAACCCAGTCATCATGCTGTAAACGAAACGAAACGAGATGAGGAGCGGCCGGCGGGGAGAAAAGAGCGGGACGCATTGATTGCCGCTCCTCCATCAACAACAACTGCCACTGACATCACGCGCACGCAGGTGGCTGGCAGATCGAGCAGGCTCGGCCCGGGCCGGGCGTGCATGCGGCTTACGTGCGAGATAAGCGTCGCATGTCATTTGCTGCTAGCTACTCCTCTCTCTCTCTCTCTCGCCCAGCCCAAAACGAAACGAAAACCTAAGCCGGCACACCACACAACACAAGAGGAGAGAAATCCAAACGCACTATGCCCGAGGGAGGCGAGCTAGTACCTCCAAAATCCATGTACTGTACGTGGTACGGCGTACTGGGAGCAGCGAGATCTGTACGTACGTAACCACACGTTATCACGGATATCCCCTTCTCTTTATTACACTAGTAGGCTCGTGATGACCCGGTCTCGTTATCGTGGAGTATGTCGTCCTAGCGGCATCACTGTGGATTGATTGGTTCGCAGGCGAGCGCCGTGTGACGGGATTGAATGGATGGAGATCAGTATTTATTACATACACTCGGGTGCTGCAAATGGGCAGGCCCCGAGCCCTAAACTTTCTGTTTATGGCGAGGCCGCTGATCAGTGACAACGCGTGACCGATCGCCGAGCAGTTATTGGTGTCTACGCAATTAGCATCCATGCTGATCCACCCACGGGGAATGTGGGTGGGGTTTGCATCCGTCCGTCCTTAACGATCGGATGCAGCGCAGCAAATTGAATGAATGTAGTAGTAGTATAGTATGTGGCGGATCAATACCGTTCGAGACTAGGAGGAGTACTACCTCCGTTGCATAATTTTCCTCCGGTACTTCAGCTGCGAGCATATACGTTGCATAATTTCTTCTCCAGTACCGCCTCCACCCATAAAGCATCAGAGTTCATGATACTAGCCACAAAAGCTTTCCGTTCCGATCTCAAGAAAGAAGAAGCGACCACGGGCAGCATAATTGTTTCTCCCTTCTAGTTCACGCTGGATCTTTTTTTTTAGATGTTCACGCTGGATCTTTATCTAGGTTCTAGTTTTGGTTAAACAACCCACACTTCAGTTTGAGCGCCGAACGAACCTCGAATATTTGGTTATACTAGATCGCAACAATTCCATAGCATCAACACCGAAGTATAATCCTCGCTCTGACATTTGACGCTTCGTAACCAGATTTGGCTTGGCTATGCTCGATGGGTGGCCACACGAGCTCGCCGCAGAAGGAAGCAGACAAGCGTGGGGCACAGAAGATCCCGGGAGGGTGCGCGGTACCCGTCCGTCCCCACGTCGCTCGGGTGGCAGTTAGCCCATACCTCATCCCACCACCACCCGACCCCGTCCGATCGCATCACCGCCGTCCGTCCGCGCGGGACCGTCTGACGCCGCACTGTACACCACCGTGGCACGGCACGCACACATGGCGGGGCCCGCGCGGTAAACTGTGGAGGGCAAAACAATCCTCCCAGTGTCGGCTCGACACGTTGCCACTGTTAGCGCTCCTCGTCTCGTCCCGTCACCGCCTCCGTCTCACGTGGCGCCTGCAGGCCCCGGAGGCACGCTATCCGGAGGCCACGTGGCGCCACGACAAACGCAAAGCATAGCTTAACCAAAACGAACAAAAACGCAAATCATAGTGGATCGTTAAGCAGGTGTCGCTACGACGCAGAATACAGTACTGATTTGCCTCGATGTGTTCTCGAATATGCGACATTAATCTTTGTATTCTGTACAGTAAATACTACGGAGTAGTATCACTTTAGTTTAGTGTGGTATGTACCGCTGATTTGATGCTTTCGAGTCGTAGTCCGGTTAAAGTAATCTTGTGATGTACTGTCACTGCCAAAGTCGTGGCATTAAGTAGCGAAGTAATTAAGCTTTCACACCTGATGGCTGACGGTGGTCCGTGGCAGTAGTTGCGAGTTGCGACGGACGCGCGGATAAAACCCCCTGCCTCCTCCTTGGCCGGTGGTGGCTTCTACCGCTGCGGCGAAAGCGATAGCTAAAGCGCCCCGCCCTCTTCCAGCTCCAGCTACACAACACGGCCACGCGCGAGTGAGTGGTGGGGAGCTCTCCTCTCGTGCGTGCGTGCGGACGGACATGATGGATCACCTGAGCCTGGTGCCCTACGAGGGGGCCAGCGCCGGCGCCGGCGGGGCCAAGTACAAGGAGTGCCTGCGCAACCACGCCGCCGCCATGGGCGGCCAGGCCTTCGACGGCTGCGGGGAGTACATGCCCGCCTCGCCGGACTCCTTCAAGTGCGCCGCCTGCGGATGCCACCGCAGCTTCCACCGCCGCGCGGGAGGTGGCGGTGGCGTCACGGGCCTGTCTGGCGGGCCGTGCGCGCCGCCCTTCTTCTTCAGCCCGCCTCCTCCTCCCCCGCCCCAGCACCACCATCACCCGCCGCCGCACCACCCCGTGCTGCAGGGGTTTGTCCCGTCGTCGGGGCCGCTGCGGCCGCCCCAGCTCGCGCTGCCCTACCACGCCGTCCCCGCCGCCGCGTGGCACCACGGCCTGCTGGACCCCGCCGGGCGCTCCGGGTCGGAGACGCCGCCGCGCGCGGACGACTGCAGCCCCGGGTGCGGCGGCAGCGGGAGCTTCGGGAGGAAGCGGCACCGGACCAAGTTCACCCCGGAGCAGAAGGAGCGGATGCGCGACTTCGCCGAGAGGCAGGGCTGGCGCATCAACCGCGACGACGGCGGCGCCCTCGACCGCTTCTGCCTCGAGATCGGCGTCAAGCGGAACGTCCTCAAGGTCTGGATGCACAACCACAAGAACCAACTCGCCTCGCCCACCTCCGCCACCGTAGCAGCCGGTATGGGCGGCATCGGGATCAATCCGGGCGCCGGCGCTGGCGTTGGGATTGGCGTTGGCATGGGCGCTGGTGTTGGCACCGGCATCGGCATCGGCACCGGCGGCGATGGCGACGGCGACGACGACGACGACACGGACGATGACTCGCCACCGCGCGCCGCCGTATCGTCGCCCTCGCCCTCCCCCATCAGCGTCTAGCTAGCTAATGCCCCGATCGAGTTGTTTTAGCGGCTAGGCTTTAGATTTAATTAACGTACTACTACTACTTCGAGTGAGTTGTGAGCATGCAGCTATAGCGAACCCCTGATCTCCCGCATGCCTCCCCTGCAGCGGCCGCGCCGTACGTCGTGGTACCCAACCGAGGGCATATCTGTACTTCCCCACTCCACTCCACTCTACTAATTCTAGCTAGGCGCTGCTGTCTGTTTGTTCGTAGGGTTCATTACTACTTGTCTTGTCTTCCATTAATCGCACTGCTACTACGAGCTGAAGTGAGTGACTAATCATGGTACTCCCATCAAGATTATATGGATGCCGCGTTAGTTTGTCCGAGGCAGTGGCAGCGCTTTGGAGTTTGTGCCCCCAGAAGCTTCCTGGATCCTTGCAGTTCGCCGCTGCAACTTCTAGATTGCAGTCTGTTTTTTTTTTTTGGGTCTGTAGTCGTAGCTTTACACTGGGGTACACTACTACCTCGTAGCCAGCATCGGCGGCCCTGTCGTGGCGGTGGGCATGGCCGGTGGTGGCCTGAGATTTTTGTTCCCATTTGCGCCCTCCCGGCCGGCCGGCCGGGCCACTTTCCGGCAGCGCAGACCTACCACCGCCGGACCACGCGGCGGGTGGTGGAGCCGGAGCTTTGCCGAGCTTTGCGTTCTCTTTTTTTTTTTTTTTTTTTTGCGTTCTCATTCTAGTTTTATTTTTGTACTGCTGTGTGTGCGCGTCCGTGCCGCTCGAGTTGTCTTATCGGCGGCGTCCATGTCGCGCGGCCTGCTCGGCTTGGGTGTGCGATGATGGAGATTAGGCACGGATTGTGGCTTTCGGTGCGGGGCAGGATCCGACATGATATCCCTCGGTGGGGGATTCAGGCCTCTCCCGATCGACTCGCGCCCTCATGGTTTTGTTGTCGCCCAGCTTTCTAACTCTGCCGTGTCGCTTGGATCTGGATGGTCCGATCCTTCCTGTACCACACTGGAGCGAGCTGGCGCGTACAAATTCGGTTACCGAATTTCGGTATCCTGTATTTCCCACACGAGGAATATCTCGTAGCACGGTAGCAGCTGAGGCGGCAGGTGTACTCCCGCGCCAATAGAGATGCTCTGGGCTGGCCTTCCAGAGGCCAACAGCTGATCCTCTGTTCGTTTCGTCTCGTCGCGTCAAGTACTGGAGTGCCGCACGAGTGCCTCTTGCAGACGCAGTGGAGTGTGTCAGTGTGATTGAGCACGGGGAAAACTAGTCAAGATATTCGTCATTTTCATTTGATTCACCCACGACACTTTTCCTCCCGGTTTATAAATGAAGCGACCACCATATCCGAATTCATACGATAGAAACCAACAGAAATAAAAGAGAGCGAGTAGATAGAAACTCGCTGGGGCATAAGCACAGCCGGAATAACAGAGGGATGGGGCGAGAAGAGACTCGGGAAGGATAAGGTCCCCCCACACACGCGATGCTCAGCTCGTAGGGGTGGTGGAGATCCGCCACAAAGCCACCACCAAAAGATCCAGCATGTCGTTCAGGCAAGTCATGTCCCGCTGTCTACACAATGGGTGTCACTGCTATAAAAAAAGAGACAATTGAATGTCGAGTCAGCAACACGTCGCAGGAATTCCTTACTGTCCATAGTGTCCACGTCATCCCAGCGAAAATGACCAAGAAGAGATGACGTCCCCTCCCGGTCCTATTCGCCTGGAGCTCCAGGAACTTGCCAAGGTCTGAGGCCCGTCACTCGGGACCTAGACGTCCATAGAAGAAATTCCACAGGAACCGGGCCGCAGGGCATGTGAACAAAATGTGAGTTCATGTCTATGGAATCCCACAAAGTGGAGACATGCGTTTCCGCACTTCCAACCCCCAGCGGGAGGCGACCACGCAAGAGTTCGCACACAAAGATCTTGATTTTCAGGGGAAGGGGGGCTTTCCACAAGTGTGACAACCAGGCTTGCCCCGAACCGTGAAAGAGGCCGCGGTATGCCGACTTAACCGAGAATTTTCCACACGGGGCCAAACACCATGTAACGCTATCCAGAGCCCCCCTAGAGGGGCCGACAAAACGTCTCTAAGCTCATTCCAGGCTCTCTCCTCTGCTGCGCCAAATTTCCTTCGGAGATGTTCCAAATTCCATTCGGCACGATGTAGGCACTGTCAGCTGTGGAACTGAGCAGATCGCAAACAGGATTAAGTAGACAAGCTAGAGCGGTCTGTCACCAAGTCACGCATCCACCCAGAAGAGGGTGTTCCTTCCATTCCCGATGATGAACCACACACCCTTCTGAATCTCATACTTGATGGATTGGATGGATTGCCGGAACTGGGATCCCTCTGGCGATCACAGGACAGTAGATGGCAGTCTTTAATGTATTTTTCTTTGATAAGCTGAAGCCATAGCCCTCCATGGTCCTGCAGGATCCGCCATACCCATCTAAGCATGATAGCGATGTTCATTTTGCAGGAAGCTAAAATCCCCATGCCCCTAGTACGTCTCCAATGTATCTATAATTGCTGATGTTCCATGTTGATATTATGCCAATTGCTACATGTTTTCTCCCTTCTTTATAGCATTTTACACGTTTTCCGGGACTAACCTATTAACAAGATGCCAAGTGCCAGTTCCCTGTTTTCTGTTGTTTTCTATTTCAGAAAAATTGTTCTGTAATTATTTTCGGAATTGGACCCCACCAATTCCGAAGTTCCTATTTTCCCCGGAAGCATCCAGAAGTCCGAAGAGGAGTCGAAGACGGGCACCAGGGTGGGCTCACCATAGCCAGGCGCGGCCCCACTCGAGGCCGCGCCTGGGGGTGGTGAGCCCCCCCTGGTCTCCCACCGACGTCGCCCTTTTGCCTATTTATTCCCCTCCAAAGGAAAACCCTAGGTACCTGATAAAAAATCCCCGATAAGTTCCGCTGCCGTCGTCGTCTTCAATGTTGGGAATATGCCCTAGAGGCAATCATGGATGTTGTAATTCCCAATGTATTCATAAAGTTATTAAGTTGTCCTTGTTTTGAGCATCTGATATATGTCATTGAATATGTGATTTGAT
The DNA here is from genome assembly GCA_028641055.1 of Alopecurus myosuroides. Taxonomy (NCBI): domain Eukaryota; kingdom Viridiplantae; phylum Streptophyta; class Magnoliopsida; order Poales; family Poaceae; genus Alopecurus; species Alopecurus myosuroides. The sequence goes on along the minus strand of JAPCYS010000154.1, from coordinate 4,580 downwards.
TGTGGAACTATATATTCATGTTGTTCATACTAGATTGTCCTTGGTCATTAAGGTTGTGCTGGACACACATCCTAGACTAATGTGAGTGTTGGCTGATGACATGGTTCCACTTGTCATGGGCATGGTGATGCCATTCCAACGATCATGGACTTAGCTAAAGAGTTTAGCAAGTCGGACTGACCCACATTGAGATGCAACGAGCAAGTCGTCATTTGCATGTCTTAATCAATGTAATCCTTAGACCTGAGGTTGTTGCACAATCCGAGTTGTGAATCACCGACTTAGGTTCTGTTAAACGCTGCTCTGTGACAAGGCAGTTATAAAGACAGAGTTCGGGTCGAATGAGAAACAAGCTGCGTGATGTGGATAATCAAGATGGGATTTTGCCCCTCCGAATGGAGAGATATTCTCTAGGCCCTCTCGAGTGATATGATTCAGGAAGCATGGCCATGCGCGACTCAGTTAAGTGTTAACTATGTCTGTTGACTAAGAGTTAGTGAGATGAATCACATATCACGGATCGAGAAGAGAGTTGAACTATTAAAGGGATGCCGATACATCGCCTATAGTTCGACAAGGTATATCGTGAGGCAAAAGGGAATAAGATGAATATCACATTGAAAGATATGTCGTCATGACTCATTGGGACTTGGGAGTCGACACGTTCTGCTAGGAGCCGCTACCGATTGATCGATTAGGAGTTGGACTCCAATCGTGTCTAGGTCGCCATGAGCCTGCAGGGTCGCACACTTAAGAGCGGGAGCAAGTGTATTGGTCGGGTTGGACCCGAACCAGAAATAAACTGAGTTTGTGAGTCGGACTGGCAGAGGGAATGGGCCACAAGTGTTGAGAAGCCCACTACCATTCGCTATATAAAGAGGGGCGCAGGTTGCCCAGCGGGCACGTTACTTCTCTCCCATGTGTTGGGAACCCTAGCCCCACTCGGTCCAGCCGTCGCACCGGACCTAGCAGTCCGCCGTCGGAGCTCCTCCTCGCACGTGTGGATACCGGCAGAGGTGCTGTATGTTCAGCACTTCGACGTTCCTAGGATTGGATCGGCTGGATCGGATCGTGGGACTGCACTGCATCGACGCGCTGCATCGATAATCCGCAACTGCGCGTCTAGTGGTAATCCTAGTGGCCTTCTACCTCGGCTAGATCTTGGAAGTACCGCGTAGGAAAAAGTTTTGTTTATCTCTACGCGTTCCAACAGTCAACCCTAGACCAAGGGGGTTTGAAACTGTCTCCCGGCACCCTGCCGGAGAGGAGATCATTACCGGAGGCCTCTTCCTCACCATGCCTGCCTCCGGGGTGATGCGTGAGTAGTTCATCCTTGGACTACGGGTCCATAGCAGTAGCTAGATGGTTGTCTTATCCTCCTATGTCTCAATGTTTAGATCTCGTGAGCTGCCTAACATGATCGAGATTGTTCTTATGTAATTTTATGTGTTGTGTTTGCTGGGATCCGATGAATATTGAACTTATGCCAAGTTGATTATAGTCTTTATTGCATATGTTATTTGTGATCTTGCATGCTTTCCGTTGCTAGTAGTTGCTCTGGCCAAGTAGTTGCTAGTGACTCCAAGAGGGAGTATTTATGCTCGATAGTTGGGTTCATGCCTACTTTCACCTGTGCTCGAGTGATAGAAACGTTACGGGGGAGGATGTGCTATTGCCACAAGGGAGAAAACAGCGGTGTGAGTGACTGCGTGCACAATCATTGCTTACATTACACAGATTGCTTAATGCGATTATCTGTTGCTTGCAACTTACTACCTAAGGGGGTTCGGATGATAACCTGAGGGTGGATTATTAGTCATAGATGCAGTTGGATTACGGTCTTTGTATATTGTTGTAATGCCCGCACTAAATATCATAGTAGTCATCATGTCATGAATGTGCGCTACGGTGCAACCTCTATTTGTCAATTGCCCAGCTGTAATTTGTTCACCCATCATGCTATCTTTTATGGAGAGACACCACTAGTGAACCTATGAACCCCGGTAAAATTTTCTACACTGTTAAACGAACCACTACAATTCCCGGCTTTCTACTGCAAGCATACACCATTTTCCACACTATACGTCTAATCTTTGTTTCCAGCAAGACCGGTGAGATTCACAACCTCACTGTACCGTTGGGACAAAGTATTTTGGTTGTGTTGTGTGTAGATTCCGTGTTGTTGCTGACACCGGTGAGGAGCCATCACCACCGTCAGTGGCATCAACCTTCCGAATATCCTCTTTCTCCTACTGGATTGATAACCTTGGTTCTTAACTGAGGGAAATTCTTACCACTGTACTCATCACACCATCCTCTTGGGGTTCCCAACACGCCATCACTAACATCAAGAATTTCTGGCGCTGTTGCCGGGGACTTAAAATTCATCATCATCAAGAAGTCTTCCCGTCAAGGCACCATCAAGGCGTAGCAAAGAATTTCTGGCGCCGTTGCCGGGGACAAAGAAGTCTTCTCGAAAGGGGAGTCTCTCACTCTCAACCTCTTTACTTTATTTATTGTCTTGTTTTGCTTCTTTATATAAAAAACAAAAAAAACTAGTTTACTTTATACCTGTTATTTATTTGCTTGCTTTTATTTTGCTAAAATGAATTCCTCTGAGAAATACTAAGTGTTGTGACTCCACTAGCACAAACAACAATGATTTTATTTGCATACCTATTGCTCCACCTGCTCCTACCGTTGCTTTCTATGAAATTAAACCTGCTTTATTAAATCTTGTTATGAAAGAGCAATTTTCTGGTGTTAGTACTGATGCTGCTGCTGCTCACCTTGATAATTTTGTTGAACTATGTGAGATGCAAAAATATAAAGATGTGGATGGATATATTATTAAACTGAAATTATTTCCTTTCTCTTTGAGAGGAAGAGCTAAAGAATGGTTGCTATCTTTTCCTAGAAATAGTATTGATTCATGGACTAAGTGTAAAGATGATTTCATTGAAAAATATTATCCTCCTACTATTATTATATCCCTGAGAAGTGACATAATGAATTTTAAACAATTTGATAATGAACATGTTGCTAAAGCTTGGGAAAGAATGAAAACTATGGTGAAGAATTGTCCCACTCATGGACTGGCTACTTGGATGATTATACAAACCTTTTATGTAGGACTGAATTTCTCGTCAAGAAACCTATTGGATTCAGCTGCTGGAGGTACCTTTATGTCCATCACTTTGGGCAATGCAACAAAGCTTCTTGATGATATGATGCTAAATTATTCAGAGTGGCACACTGAGAGAGTTCCACAAGGTAAGAAGATAAATTCTGTTGAGGAAACCTCCTCTTTGAGTGAAAGGCTTGATGCTATTATGTCTATGCTTGTTAATGGTAAATCTCAAGTTGATCCAAATAATGTTCCTTTAGCCTCTTTGGTTGCTCAAGAAGAGCATGTTGATGTGAACTTTATTAGAAATAATAATTTTAACAACAATACTTATAGAAATAATTTTGGTGGAAACAATTATAAGCCCTATCCTCCTAATGATGGTTATGGTAATTCTTATGGCAATTCCTACAATAATAATAAAATCTCTACCTATGATATTGAAAACATTCTTAGAGAATTTATTAGCACACAAACTGCTTTTAATAAATCTGTTGAGGAAAAGCTTGGTAAAATAGATGTTCTTGCCTCTAAAGTACATAGCCTAGCTATTGATGTTGATTTTCTAAAACTAAAGGTTTTGCCACATGATGTTAAAGGAAGTAAAACTTTGAATGACATCCAAGTTTGAATTGATAATAATGTTAGGTTGATGGTTGAATTACGTGTTAGGTGGGAAAGAAAAGATGAATTGGCTAAAAAGAATAATGTTACTAGAGTTTGCACTATCACCACCACTAGTAAAACTGAAGCTACAAGTTCTAGTAAACCTCCTACTATCAATGGTAAAGTAGTTGGTGTTAACAAAGTCTCCACCCCTTCGGTGAGACGTGCTAAATTGCTGAAATTGCTTCTGATAAAAGTGCTGAAATTTTTAGAGATGTGGAAGATAATGGTCCCATTACTTTTGATGATAATAATTTTGATTTTGATGATTGCAATATTTCTGAAGTTATTATGTTCATACAAAAGATTTATAGAAGTCCCAATTCTAGTGCCATGAATATGTCCTTTAATAAACATATTACCAATGCTCTCATGAAAATTTGAGAAGAAAAGCTGAAACTTGAAACCTCCATCCCTAGGAAATTAGATGATGGTTCGGAGCCCATCATTAAGATAAAAGTAAATGGTTTTTATTGCAATGCTTTGTGTGATCTTGGTACTAGTATCTCTGTTATGCCTCAAAAGCTTTATGATATGCTTGATCTACCACCGTTGGAACACTGTTATTTGGATGTTCATCTTGCTGATAATGCTAAGAAGAAACCTTTTGGTAGAATTGATGATGTTCTCATTATGGTTAACAATAACCTTGTCCCTGTTGATTTTGTTGTTATGAACATTAAATGCAATGCTTCTTGTCCTATTGTTTTGGGAAGACCTTTCCTTAGAACTGTTGGTGTTGTTATTGATATGAAAGAGGGGAGTACTCCCTCCGTCCTAGTGTATA